>PVHP010003835.1:0-74997 GCA_004024765.1 Zapus hudsonius
AAAAAAAAAAAGATATGCACTCATTCGATGTTGTCTTTTGGTGCTGGATGGTACATGGGAAGTAAGTAAGCAAAGTAAACTATATAAATGCCCTTAACGCAGGAGAAAGAGACCATAGACAAACGAAAGTTTCTTTACAAATTAAACTTCTTAAGGAAGTTAAAGAATTATATCTAAAACCAATGTCTCTTTAATATACTAAAAGCATGAATATGATGACATATTAAATATATCTCAGCAGCATCAATTCATAGGAAGTTGCTATGAAGTCTTATATCTAGACTTCCATAAGGATAAACATCTCCTTTGTACATGTTATATGAGGTATTTGAGCTCCTTTATGGTTCTTTGGCTGACAGCAAATGACCTTTCATGAGGCAGACATATATTCTACTCACACACCTCCCCGGAGCTACTGTGTGTAAATCCATCAGGACTGCCCTGCTTTCAGCTTCACAGTTAACTAAGGAAAGTGTGTTATCTTAGGGGAAGGCTGGACTTGGACATCTAGCCAAAAATTACTTTTCTGATGAGAGGGGTTAAGATCTATAGCTACTAATGCAGAGATAATGGAGATAGCCTTTTACTTTTTAATTCACTGATTTTAATCTTTCTGGTTTTTCAGTAAAAAAAAAAACTTCTTAGTATGAGTGTCGTGGTGGCTAGTCTGGAGAAAGCTTATACTGGTCTGGAATGTATGTGTCAAAATCCCCAGCCTGATTTGGCATCAGCTGAAAGCAAGATAAAGTGCAAATGTCAGTTCTTAGCTGAAGTCATGAAACCATACAAGATGCGTAGCTTAGGCTCAGCTAAATATGGTCATTCAAATCTTGTCATTGAACTTCTTTTTTTTAAGTAGGGTCTCACTCTAGCCAAAGCTGACCTGAAATTCACTCTGTAGTCTCAGCCTGGCCTCGAACCCACGGCTATCCTCCCACCTCTGCCTCCCCTCATGTGAAGAGGGCTGACTCATCACAGAAGTGATGCAGAAGAGCTGTGGCTCAAGGAACATGACCACAGCTCTGCTCTAAGACAGTACTCAGCTGCCAGCTGCCCACACCTCTGTGTTTGCAAGAGATTACCAAAATCTGAGCTTTTCTGATAAATAATAATGTGTTACAAAGGAGTTTAGAAAAGTTGACATGACCCACGGAGGGGGTTGATGCTAGGAGCCCGACCCTGAGAGACACTGGCTTGCGGTCTCTTCACCCCCAGTTCTTAGAATCTGCATGCTAGCTCTCCCGCTGCTTTGTGTAGTTGTTCTTTTGAGGCAGCAGGCATGGAAGAGCAGATATTGGATGCAGGTCACAAATTGATGTTCTGCTGTAGTAGACTGAGCTACGGTGCTCAGAAGGCTGGGCCCTTTTTTCTTCCCAGTAACTACAGAGCCTCTTGACCTGCATTAAGAAGTTCTCTTCTCCCATGACCTGTACTTATTCCTTAAAAATCTTTGCTGGAGTCTGGGACACAGACGCCAGGCAAGCAGTATAAATCGGCATCCTCTGGAGTGGGCTTCGGGAAACAAACCTGGGGCCAGGAGAGCCAGCCTAGAACCTAGGAGCGCAGGGAAAGCACTAAGACACAGAAATCCCTCTTCTGGGCACGTGTGCTGAGGGGAGGGTGGGAAAGGGCCCCTGGTGAACCATTGAGTACTTTATAGGCTAATCTGAGTGCAATTCCCGCAGTAGAGAATAGCATGGGCTGTAGGAATTCCTCATGAGCACCCCAGAGAGAATTGCAGTCATGTAAAATATGAGTTTTGTAACCTGAGCAGGAGCCTATATGGTTCAGGGAGGCCTGAAGCCTGCCTGCCAGGAGGCCAAAAGGTCACACTTGTAAGCTGAGGAAATAAGACAGTTGGGAATTGCAACCACCTCTCTGAGCTTTCCTGGAGTGAGCTGAACTGACCTTGAACTTAGAGCTTTTGCCTGACAGGTTCATGCTGGCTCCTGATGTCATTTCAGCCTGTGAGGGACAAGGAGCAGAAAAAGAGAGGCTCTATACATTGAAAGCCTGCTATGCAGGCACTTGCCTCTGGCCAGGACTCTGTTTTCTTTGGCAGTGAACTTGGCTGAGTTACTCGAATTCCTTTGAAGTTCAGGGGCACAGGGAGCAGTAGCCCTGCCTGCATTCCTTACTCCAGAAGGCCAGCATAGGGATCTGGGGTCACGGTACTGCCAAAAATTAGGCCTTCATTGGAAAGGCCACATTCATGTGCCTGGGCCCTCAGAGTGAAGCCTTCCTCCCTCTATGGGCTTGCAGGCTCACTGAACAGGTTTGGTTGACACTGGAAAGTATGGCTTTGTGTGCAGGGGCAAGGATTTTGCCCACCATGACTGCTGAGCAGGTGTCCATGGAGAAAGAAACCTGATGTGCCACAGTCCTCCCCCAAGCTGGAGAGGACAGAACTAAAACCAATAGACATACTGGTTGCCCTGAGAGGCAAGAGTCCTCCCAGAAGTACAGTGAACTTGTTGTGGGAGTTGTCATGGTTTGATCCAGGTGTCCCCCACAAACAAATGAATGTGTTCTGATTGATTGATCCTCAGCTGATGGCAGTTTGGGTTTTACAACCTCGTTGGAGCTGTGTTGTTGGGGGCGGGCTTATGGGGGTGATAAACCAGCTCCCCCTTGCCAGTGTTTGGCATACCTTCCTGCTGCTGTTTGCAGTGCTGTGGCAGAGGTGATGTCCACCCTCTGCTCATGCCATCATTTTCCCTGCCAGGATGGAGTGTCCCCTTGAGTCCATAAGCCAAATAAACCCATTCCGCCACAAGCCACTTTTGTTTGGGTTCTTTCTGTGCAGCAACTAGAAAGCTGACTGTAATAGGATTGCATGTCTTGGGTAGAAAGTTCGGTATTGCTTTAATTCTGGAATGCATCTGGAATGGGGCTCTCCCATCCAACCTCAGAAATAAAGGCTCTGCTGTGTGCCTAGCATGGAGATGCAATGAGTTTCTTAAAAAATAAAGTGATGCCTTTAAGGTCCAGTAATTGTTAACACACCTTTACATTTACATGTGAAGAGTGGTAATTATAATCACACAAACTACCCACAAAATTAGATGGTAAGTTTGTAATAGTGTTTGTGGGCCAGAGACATAATCTAAGCTATCCCTGTCTTGGGTACCTGCAGAAGATTGAAGCCCCGGATAGGACAGCTTTGGTACTGTACTCTCTCCTCTGTAGACTCTGACAAGACAGTTGGATAAGGGGGCTTTTATTCACAATTTTTGAATATCTGTACTATGGTGGATGCCATACAGGATAAACAAGACTAACCATGAAATTTCACGGACCAAACCAAGATAAAATAAGGGGATCCATTGATTGAAAAAGCAGAAAAAATGCTACTAAAGGTACTAAATATAAATATTCCTCTTTGCTTTCCTAGCCTCTCTGTCTACCTGTCATGTTCTTGCTGTTTAATACCATGCTTCCTTGGTCAAGGAGACAGGAATAGGACCTGTGGCAAGGGCCCCTCCCTGCAGGAGCCCACCTGCTGAGCCATGTCCTGTTAGTGCCTCCCCCTTCACCCTGTGCTTTGTGCCTGAAACAGGAAGTCTAGCTGGGTATCTCCCCAAACAGTGGGTCATGGGTCTAATCCACAGACAAAGGGTGACCCCAATGGCTGTTGCTACTGTTTTAGCATGTGGGGGGTACACAGAATACACAATGACACAGCCTGCTCCACCCCAAGATGCCACAGGTACACACACCTGACTCCAATGGTGCCCTTGCCAGGTCCCCACCAAAGAAAGCTGGAGGGCAGATGAGGAAGCAGGGAAGATGAGGCCAAGTGGGATTTGAAAAGACTGCCCTTGACCATGTCTCCAAGTCCCCACTGCCTGCTTCCCAAACTCATTGCATTTACCTTAGAAAACACACCTGCACAGTTAAAACTCTAAGAATTTCAGTGATTGCAGAGTGTTAAGCACCAAGAATATGAAGCCAGCCTAGAGAGAGAGAGAGAGAGAGAGAGAAGGAGCCAGCATGGGAGGCAACTACCTTCAGCCCATAAATATGATATCTACTAATTATTGCTAGATCATAAATAAGCAGGACTGGAGAGACAGCTCAGTAGTTAGTGTGCTTGCCTGCAAAGCCTAACAACCCTGGTTTGATTCTCCAATACTTATGTAAAGCCAGATGCACAAAGTGGGTATGTGTCTGGAGTTCATTTGCAGCATCTCTGACATACCCATGCATTCTCTCCCTTCCCCCTCCTTACTTGCTTTTACTCTCTCAAATAAATAATTTTAAGAGTAAATTTAGCTCCACATCTGTTAAGGTGTGAACTATTTGCCTCCACTAGACTCTCCCTGCCACAGAAAATGGATCCCACTGAAACCACACATCCCTCATCACAGCCCTACTCTGTGTGTGTGTGTGTGTGTGTGTGTGTGTGTGTGTGTGTGGTGTCTACCCCTCACCACTCCAGATTAGTCCATTCCTAAAAAGCATGACCTTTCATCTTAAGGAAACCTGTGCTAGAAACATTTAGAGTTCAGTTCTTTCCTTCTGTGGGGCATTTAACTGAGGATCTGTGCTGGCCCATCTGTTAGGCAGTAATCTGAAAATCTGAGCTTGCTTTGTGTCTTCCATTTCCTCTTTGAAATAGGAAAGCCTAGTATCTCCATTGCAACCTTGCTGGAAACAGCTTATCTGAAATTGGGGAAGGTACATAGTGCAGGTTTTTTTCTACTCTGCTGGAAGATCAGAACGGTTTCTAGGGTTCCAGCAAGAGGATGTCACCTGGAGCTTTGCTCCGTTGCCAAGTGGCCCCAGAGGTAGATGCTTGAGGTGATGAGCAGAGAACGGTCTCGCTCTAGGCATGAAGGGAAAATCCTCAGGAAGGTCACGTGGATTCCAAGTTAGTGCTCTTGACTCAAGTGACAGAGATTCTTCAGCTTCCACAGGAGCTGTTTTTCGATGCTCTGAGAAGACTGAAGGTTCTGCCTATGTAATGGACTGCATTTGTTCTCAATTCACAAAGAAAGGAAAAAATGAGAGTTCATCCAGGGATGATAGCTTAGCATCACATGAGAACAGGGCTCTGAAATGGGCCAGATGGTCCCAGGGATAATCAGCTGGGACCAGGTAACTACATCATCATCCTGTGTATAGTCATGAACTAATCCGTTCTTCTCTCAGAAAACACTGAGGAAGACAGTGTTCTTCCTAAAGGCACCAAGAGTGGATGGGATGTTTAAAATGACTCTTCAGGCTTCCTGGCTCCATTCCACTTTTCACATACTTTTCCTGTGGTTGCCTTTTTCCTCCAATGGCAAAAAAAAAAAAAAAATCTTGCTACCCTATACTAAGACTGAATTAAATATTCTTTATAATCAGTTAGAAAGTTTTTAAAAGAGAAAGTACCTTGAATTTTAGAACTTGAAACCATCAATTAGGACCTACTGAAAGACCAGCAAGGTGACACCTAGCTCCCTCTGTCAGAAGCCTGTTCATGATGTGGTTTTAATTATATCATCTATGAAATTCATGGGAAGTTTTGAATATTTATATGTTAAAACCAGTTTACTGGGAAGATATACAATATACATTAGGAGCAAATGACATTGAATTAGAAGATTTTGTTTATAACCAACCATAGGCTTAAGGAGATTCTTAGGGTAATTCTTTCCTATCCCTTGAAACTCTTCAAAATAATTAGTCTTCCCAATATGAAAGAAAATACCTAACCTTTGTTGTATTTGATGGTGATATTAAATGATGTCCATCACTGTTTGTCTCTGGAAACTTCATGAATAACTGAAAAATAATCCCAGCTCCGCCACCCATCTAATCCAATACTATATTGTGAACTTTCATGGGATAAGTTAAATGTAGACCATTGTCCTTTTAAAAAAATGATAGCTAAATACAATTAACATTTTCCACCTGAGCCAT
Source organism: Zapus hudsonius (assembly GCA_004024765.1). NCBI lineage: Eukaryota > Metazoa > Chordata > Mammalia > Rodentia > Dipodidae > Zapus > Zapus hudsonius. The sequence continues at coordinate 5,911 of PVHP010003835.1, forward strand.
TGAGATGTATAATAATTCTGTGGCTTACTTGACATTCCTGGGGTTATATGATCACTGCTATCTTTTTCTAGACTCTCGCTGCCCCAAATAGAAACTGTCACCATTATGCAATTGTGTGGCATTTTTGTTTCTACTGGTTGGTTTTTATGGAGCTGTTTTCAGCTTTTCTAAAAATCATCTTGGTTGGTGGAATGACTTTTTTCCTTCCGCCTCACGCCTCTCTCCTGTCTGAGTACCCTCCAGCTCAAGCGTGGAAAGTCTCAGCTGTACATTTGTGCCTGGAAGAGACTCCCCGCCCTCCCATCACAGGCTCTTACACAGGCCAGAGAGCATGTCGTAATTGCCCTTTGGAGTTGGGTCTGAGCTGTTGACCTAAAAGCGAGCCATTCCCAACAAGCCGCATCTCCCAAGCCTCGCTGGCCTGCTACCGCTCCATTTCCTTCACCACAGCCCCTGTCAACCCTCTCCACTTACCTTCCTCTGACAGATGTGAAGATTCATGCACAAGCCCGCTTAGCCAGGTCCCATGCTCTGGGGTGGCCAGGGCAGGGCTGATTGGTTTAAAATTCACTAAAAGAAATTGGAAATGAGTCATGTGCACTTCACCAGACATGTTGTTAATTACTTGATGGATGCCATGTGGACTCCCTTTTAGTTGTGATGATGGTTTATCTTCCTTGCCTGTATATGTTTTCTGATCTCTTTCTGAACAGTCCAGTTGGAGGTTGACAGGCCAGCACATGCCATTTTAGCTGCCAGTACCCCCAGCTGGCAACCTATTTGTCCTCTGTACCCAACTCCCATTTCACTGAGCACAGCATTAAGAATTAAAAGTAAACATTTTCAGGCTGGGGTGATGGCTCAGTTAGTAAAACACTGGCAAGCTTGAGGACCTGAATTCAGATCCCTCACACCAGTATAAATCCCAGCTCTATGGAGGTGGAGAAAAGAGGATCCCAGAGGGTAGAATAACTGAATCAGCTAGCTCTGGGCTCAAATGAGAGGCAGCACATGAGGAAAGTATCTGACAACCTCTGGCCTTCACACACATACATATGTACATAGACCCCCACACTCATACACTTACACCCATGAGCATACATACACACCACTCCCACATACACAAATAATTAAATAACAAACACTTGCATCATCTTGCGTTTTAAAAATTACCATTTTCTGCATTTTATAAAGATCTCACTCTAGAAGTTTCTCAAAGATTAATACAATCACTACCTAGAGATTAAAGAGCTTGAATCTTTGCTTTGTAACCACCTTTGACTTTGAAGCTTGTAGATGTTTCAGTAGACAAGTGATATTAGGAAAACTACTTCAATCAGAATCAGATACATTCAGTTAGAAACAGTTTTCTGAACTATGAAAAATTCTTTTATCCTTGGTTCTCTAAGGATGTCATTCTGCAAAGGAGTTAAGAGGGTTGGAAAAATACACCTCAATGATGGAACTCATAAAATATTAGATGATAATTCTATCAAGTGGCTCATGTGAGTGTGTGTGTATGTGCGTGCATGTGCGTGTGTGTGCGTGTGTGTGTGTGTGTGCGTGCGTGTGTGTGTGTGTGTGTGTGTCTTTTTCCCCTCAGACTGCACAAGTCTTTCATGTGCTCATAACAGTCTTGGGACAGGTATTTTCATCTCTTTGTGTTACAAGGCAGAGAACCGAGCCCCACAGATAGTTTGTCCCCATTGCCAGTTTGAGACGAAGAGAAAGAAAGGTTAGACTATGTGTCTCTCTGGTTTCATTCTCAAGTTCAGTTAGCTCTGTTTTCATGGCCTCTCCCTTCCCATGGTAGAACATCCACTCTCCCTGCAAAGGTGTCTTCCCTTCTGTTCACAAAGAAGGCCCAGGCATCCAGGTCCTGGGCAACTAGCTTCTCCGACTTGAACATACAATATGGCAGCTGGGTTCCTGAGAAGAAGCAGGCTTGCTGCAAAGCCACAGGTTCTACCTACATCTTCTTTTCTGTACCAGGGTCTGGCTGGTCTTCCTCCCCAGCTCCCCACAAAGCCTCCCTGGACAAGGATATGTAGAACCTTCCTCTCGTGTGTCCAGCATGTCCTCTGTGACCTCTGGAGCACTTGTACTCCTCACTGGACAAGTCCTCTTGACCTCACCTCTCCTTGTTGCTCTTGGTCATCTCGTGATGTCTGTAGTTCCCAGATTCACCGTGCAGCAAAATGAGGCTGCCAGGTCACCAGGGGAAGAGACCCAGGCCCCTGCTGCTGGCTCGCTCTCTTTCACCTCTGCCTCTGCACTCTTGTGGAATGTGAGACACCTCACAGATGTTCTGATTCTGTTTCTTACTCAATTCCTGCTCACACTGCCTTTTTCCTCCTCTGCCTCTCCAAGCTAGGCCTGTAGTTGCCTTTGCCAGGACTGTTATACCTCCTTCCATTTTCAGTCTACAGTCCCTTAAACACTGCCAAGCATTGGGATTTTCTGAAATCTCCAGCATTACATATCCCTTCCTTATGAGGAGTTCTGCTCTCCCTATCAGAAAATACAGTTGGTTACGTTGTGTGACCTGGAAGTCACTGCACACCTCTCCCATCTCTCACTTTCCTCTCTAACCTGGTTTCTGCCCCAAACCTTATGAGCCATCTGTCTGTCTCTAAGTTTACCTTGTGTCCACCCACTCCTCTATCTGAAACACTATTCCTGGCCTTGTCAATTAAACCGAGCTCCCCTCACCCTGGTTGGGTTACACTTTTCATTTCTAGAAGGGGACTGAGCATTGACTTTCTGTCTGCCCCTTGGAAATGGATGAGGGAAAAGCAAAGCAGAGAGCACTCGCCACTAACTCGGAAGTATGCTTGGGTCATGCACAGGTCACTGATAATATTAGTGCCACCTTTGCCATGGAAGTAGCCACTTTTCTCATTGCTGTGACAAAAGCCACTTAAGGAAGGAAGGCTTCATTCTGGCTCACAGTCAGGAGGTATAGTCCATCACCCTGGGGACAGAAGGGTGACTGGAACAACAGTGGCTGGTCATACACAGTCAGGAAGCAGAGATGAATACTGGGTGCTCAGCCTCCTTTCTGCTTTTTCCTGTCCAGGACCCCATCCTGTGGAAGGATGCCATCCACATTCAGGGTGGGTCTTCCCTCCTCAGGAAACTTCTCTGGTAAGACTCTCAGATTTTTCCAGAATTGTGTCTCAGACGATTCCAAACTCAATCAATTTGGCAATGTAGAGGGCTGTTGTATCCACCAACTTCTTCTTAGCCCTTGTTCTAAGTGTCTGCCATCCCCAACGGGACAGTAGGCAGAGCTAGTGTCCACATCTCCAGAATCCTCCCACACTGCTCCTCTGTGAGAGAGGCCTTTGCTGTTTCAACCCGATCACTAACCTCACACCATAGCACATGCACCTGTCTTACACTGTCTCTCATTGCCCTTCAAAGAATAGGTATGTATGTGTCTGCTTAACTACAGCTGCTTTCACCAGACAAGACAGTGGGAGGGAACCCGAGAAAGCCTCAAGGTCACACTCACTGTTGCCTCTTGAGAACACAAATAAATTTGTCTGCTCTGTAAACATTGCAGCCCGTGTGAACTCAGGGCATCTTTCTTCTGTAGGACCACTCACCATGCTGGAAAATGTGCTAACAGCCTTCTGCTCCCATATGCATCTGGCTGAGATGTGTTAACTGCTCTCACACATGTCTTCATTATGTTGGCTTTACAAACGGGAGAAGTGCAAGTTCATGAAAGACCATGTCAGTGGCTTCTTACAGATTGCTTCAGAATGAAGCCCTTCCCTTCATCCTTGAAGGTTTTTCTGGTGGCATTTTGCCCTCTGAGTGTTCTGGGTAGTCACTGGGATGCCTTGTATTTCTGTCACAATCACAGTAATCTTCCCTTCTTTAATTGACCTCCTTTGAAGTACAGAGAAAAGTGTCATCCTCTACTCTGAAGTGAGAAGCAGAGGCAAGACAAGGCTAACGGGCCTGTTTTCTTCCGTGCACTAACGCACTAGAGTTTAATTTCCTATGAAACAAGTGCCATCAAGAGCAAGTCCCTAACCCTGTGGTGTCTCGAGGAAAACCATGCATGTTTGATGATGGAAGTACAGTACCATGCTTAGTTGTTAGGCTTGATCCTGAGCACATAAGGTGGCTTCTGACTCTGCTCCAAGACAGGGTATGATGTGTTCTCAGGACCCCAAGATGCACGCTCTGTGCTGTCCACGGCAAGCCCAGGTCCTCTGTTTTCAGGGCTTGGGGCCCGCCCTGTGTCCTACTCTAAGGAAGGTGTTGAGGAATTTCATTACACTGACTCAGCAGAGCCCCCCGCATACAGGAACACTTTCTCTTAGTACAGCCCTTGGGTACTGTACCTTTGGGATAAATTATTTTTTAAAGAAATTGAAGATTGTCAGATATAAAAAGTAAAATTAAAAAACTCAAATGCTGGGCTGGAGAGATGGCTCAGCGGTTAAGGCACTTGCCTCCAGTGCCTAAGGCCCCGGGTTCAATTTCCCTCAGGTCCCACATGAGCCAGACCCACAAGGTGGTGGCCCTGGTGCGCGCTCTCTCTCTCTCTCTCTCTCTCTCTCTCTCTCTCTCTCTCTCTCTCTCTCTCTCTCTCTCTCTGCTTGAAAATGAATAAATTAAAAAAAACTCAAATGCTTTAAGAAGTTAGGCAGTATGATTGGTCTATTCTGAGGCAGCCAGGGTGAGTGATGGCCACTGTAAACAAACAAAAAAAGCCAAAAAAAAAAAAAAAGTACTGACTTTTTTTTTTCTTTTTGAGGAGAAGGAAGAGATTAGACCCATATCCATCTGTGGTGAGTTTCTACTTTTTCCTGATGCCTGCCTTTAAGGATGGTTCTACATTTCTGAGGTCTTGTCACACAAACACAACCTGTTCATAACTTTTTGGAGTGATAACTAGAAGGCTAACTCTCAAGGACTGAGCGGGTATCTGTGTGCCGAGCTCTGTGTCTGGGAGGAGGAAGCAACCTGTCATCAAACCTTTCTAAGTTCTCCATTCCTTGTTGTTTTTATTTTTTGTTTTGTTTTTGTTTTTATTCTCTGAAATTATAATCTTTCTTTTTAACTTTTTGCTGATAACTTCCATAATTATAGACCATAAACCATGATGATTCCCTCCCCCTTGCACCCTCTCCCCACAGTTCTTCCCTCTCTCAATTAGTCTCTGTTTTGTTTTGGTGTCATCATCCTTTTCTCCCATTATGTGTGACTATCAGGCACTGTGAAGTCATGAATATCAAGGCCATTTTGTGTCTGGAAGTTTGGGTTGTAAGCAGTCCTCCCCTTCCTTCGGCTCTTACGATCTTTCTGCCACCTCTTCCGCAATAGACCCTGAGCCTTGGGGAGTGTGATGGAGATGTCCCAGGGCTGAACACTCCACTGTTATTTTTCTCAGCACTATGGTGTCTTCCTTGTTATTTTAACACAAGGGGAAAAGATGATTCTGTGAAGTGATGCCATACCCGGTGAAGAACATAAAAGCAAGAAATTATATACTGGTGGAGCACATGGTGACACAACTAAAGGGAACATTGGTGACAAGGACCATTGTTCCCCTACTAGGACAGATAAGGGCCAAATCTCAGTTCTAACATGTACTCAACTCTCCTAGTTTTGGGGAAGTAATTTATCCAAGCCCAATTTCCCTAGCTATGAATAAGGAATATTGTAAGTGTCCAATTCTTGGGCTGCTTGGAGTTAAGAAAGTTAGGAGTAAAAGCCACCAGTGACCCTGAAAAAATACATAAGGTGCCTCTCCTCTCATTTTGCCAGGAGAAAGAATAAGGAACAATCTTATAAATCTCTCCGAATGCAGGGGCATTGGTCCTGTGTGGCTGCTGAACTGTAATAGGGAAGTTTCTGTAGGCAAGTCCTTCTAGTTCTGTGGTTTAGAATCATGAGGTATGTAAGTCAAGAAAAATCCCCAATCTTAAAGATGCACATGGTGTTACCTTTACTGGGAGAGTGGTGGGAACAGCAGCCATCCTTCTCAGTGGTTACAGGAGCAAGCATAGACTATGGGCAGCATGGAAGGGAGGAGAGGACTTTTTTTCCCCCCAAGATAGCGTCTCGCCTAGCCCAGGCTGACCTGGAATTCACTATGTAGTCTCAGGCTGGCTTTGAAGTCATGGTGATCCTCCAACCTTTGCCTTCCCCAGTGCTGAGATTAAAGGTGTGTGCTTCCATGCCCAGCAGGGGAGGAGAGAACTTTTGAAGACAGGCTAGAAGTACCATACTAGTGGCATTTATCATCACCGTGATAGAATACCTCATAGAAAAAAACCTAAAAGAGGAAGGACTTATTGGGTTTATAGCTTTCCAGGGATTTGGCTGGCTTCATGGTGTTGGGCTGAGCATGGTGGCCATGAGATGTTTCTTCATGGTAGGCAGCAAACTAAACATGTTACTTGAAGGGCTGAGGACAGGTGCCTTCAGGGACTTGCCCCCAGGGACCTACTTCCACCAACCAGATCCCACCTCATAAAAGTTCCACAGTCTTCCAAAATCATGTCACAAACTAGGACCAAGGGTTCAAACACATGCGCCAATGTTGGACATTTAATAATCAGAACAAGTGCTGACTAGAGAGTGTGTCCAGGAAGAAACGGGATGAGCGCAGTCAGCATGGGCTAGGAGGGAGGGAGACTTCCACTAGAAAGCCCTTCCAGGCAGAGAGATGCTCGTGTGCAGATCACCAAGGAATTGAGCCAGCTTGCTTGGATATTGAACCACCTCCATTTCAACAAAGAACTAGCTTGGAGGGTTGATGAGACAGTAAACGAAACTGCAGGGGATCCACCCTGGGTCTTGAACTCTTGCAACCTGATAGCCTTTTAATAGCAAAGTCTTCAGGCAAGCTGGCTTCATGCCCCCCTCCTTGGTCTTAAAATCATGGCTCTGTCTGACCAGCATTCACAACTTAAGGCAGACACTGTGTCTGGTGAGAAGTATTAATACAGTCATTAATAGTTAGACCCTAGCCTCAGGTCGTACTCCAAGGATGGTGGTTTGAACTTCCCTATAATTAGATTTACCCCAATAAAATCACATTACAAACAAAAGGGTTTATTGGAACACCTGGTTCCTGTGTCTATATTAGAATTATATTCCAATGCACTAACTGTCTCTTGCATCTAACCTAATTTCCTTTCCTACCCCCACTCACCATACTGGCCTTCCTCTTCCCACACCACCTCCAGCCATGTATGAATGAGAAGTGTTTGTTCTCTTATTTTTTAATTGAATCCATTAGCTCACTCCCTATATTTGTGAAGATTGAACAGAGACTCCTCTTATTCCTGCTGGGAGCTAGTCCAGGGTTAAGACAGGGAAGGGGATTCAGGGATTTGGGTGGGGGATGCCCCATCATCTGGCTACGGTGGGGGAGGATGCAGAGACTAGAGGAGTAGAGAAGGCCTTGACCCTATTGGTCCAGGTTCTCATTCCAGTGACAATCTCCAGGTACTTCGCTGATGGCCACACAAGTAGTGATGTACTATTTGACATGTCAAGGATACATGTTATATAAGAGTTTGATCAGCTCCAACAGGTGCCTGTCCAGAGCACACAGGCAGATGCCTCCTCTCCCTCCCCTGGGTGTGCTTGAAGAGTCATTGAGTGTGGTGTGTGCTAGAGAACAGCGGAAAGGGGGCACGGTGGACCAGAGCTAGTATCTCCTATGACCACACCTTGGTTTCCTCCTCTGTCTGATAGTTGTAAGAGTCTTGATAACTAACATTAGGAAGGTCTGTGGCAGGCACAGTTCTGAATGCATGGTATGCCACTTAATTCTCATTGCTACATCACAAGGTGTTCTAGAAATAATAATGATGCCTGCTTGATGGGGGTGATTTATTATTGATCAAGTGAGATCATGAGAAAGATCTCACATGCTGTTACAGTCCCTGGACTCAATGCACAGTGTCCTCAATGGTTCTGATAACCATCTTTTGCAGCATCACAAATGGCTCCCACCATGGGCTAGAGAACTGGCTCGGTGGTTAAGGCACTTTCTGCACAAGCATGAGGGCCTGAGGAAGTCTGAGAGATTGCTGCAGTTCAATCCTCAGGACCCAGATATATTGTAACCCCAATCCTCTAGGGGAGCAGAAACCCAGGAACCAAAAGAGCCCGTGGAGAAATGGCAAGCTGTAGGATCAGTAAGCTCAAGTTAGAACCCGGGAAAGAGTGACCGAGCAGGACGGCCTGCATTCCACCCACCCGCTGCAGGCAAGCACACTGGCCACCACTCTTGCATATATGTGTGCATACACATCTCATACCATGCCTACACATGTGCACGCACACAGACAAGCAAAAATTAAAATAAAAAACAAATTGCCCCCAAATGTAATGCTTTAATAAACAAATGGCATTTCCCAGTCTCCAAGTCAGAAATCTGGAGGAAGCTTAACTGGATTGTTTAAGTCCAAGATCTCTTGCTGCAGACTTGGGAGTTCTGTCATCTGAAAGGTCTGTGGTAGTCAGCTATATGCCGCTGGGATGAACCTCCAAATCAGGTACAGTTTATAGGAGGAGAAAGGGGATTTACTTTAAGCTTATAGATCCAAGGGAAGTTCCATAATAGTGGGAAAAGCTGGGTCCTTTTCACAGGTCCAGCAGAGAGAGAGAGAGAGAGAGAGAGAGAGAGAGAGAGAGAGAGAGAGAGAAGAGAAGAGAGAGGGAAGAGACAGGAGAGAGGAGAGAGAGAGAGAGAGAGAGAGAGAGAGAGAGAGAGAGACCGACCATCACCAGCATCACACACACAAGCAAACAGCAGAGAACACCTGGCAGAGTCCAGACAGCTCTCTGTATACCTAGGCTGGAATTCCAGATCTGTCAAGGCCCCCAGTAACACCTTAGAGCTGGACCCTAGGATCTGCCCACAGTGACCCATCCTCAAGTGAGGTCCATTCAAACTACCACAGTGATGGTCCTCTCATAGGCTGACTATCATGGCCTCAGATCTTCACTGGCTATATATAGCAAAGGACGTCAGTTCTTCATTATATGGACCTCTCCCAGAGATGCTGGAATGAGCCATCTGGTCCCCTCTACTACACAGCACATATGGGGGGGAGACAAAAGACTAAGCAAAAAAATAGAGATGCAGTAACTTTTACAAGAGGAAGTAGAATGCCAGCACTTCTGCCATATTTTTAGTCACACAGTGCCATCTTGGAACAAGGTACAGGTAGGAACTTCCTGTCCCAGGCATAAATACCAGGAGGCCACAGTCACCAGAGGCCAACTCAGTAGCATTAGTGTATTATATTCCAAAGAATTACATACCAAACCATGGAGGTGGGAGCTGCCCAGAGACCTTAGGAGAACTTCCCTGGAATTATGTTAAAGCCCATCTTCCCAAAAGCCCATTGGCCATGGCAGTAAGCTTGTCCTGAGTTTTATACATGAAATGCAGCTACCTTGCTGGTTTGGCACCTGTTCTCTGTAACTTCACATTTGCATACCCAGAGATGGTGCCACACACGTGCACTTGCCCCTGTGCCGTTTGTTCACCCCAGATTTTATTTTAATATTTTGTAACATATTTTTGATCTCCCTCCACTGTAGGCATGGCTCATCTTCTAGCTAGTTTTAAACGAGTGTAGTAACCCTAGCTACAGGCCCATTTCATTACAGACTGGCTGAAGGCAATGAATTTATATTCGATCATCACACTGAGTGCCCCCCACACACAATTTTCTAGGGATGGATTCAGTGAAATATTTCCCTAAATGGATTTTTTTTGGCCTTTCTCTCAGGCCTCCATTTGACATTTTCTCAAGAATGTTTATTTTTTAATTTACAACTTTGAGAGGTTTATTTTATGAGATGGGTTTTATGTAACAAAATATAATAGGTTCAGGCATATTGGGGGGAGAACCCTATGAATTTGAGACTGAGTGCCATGAGGAGGAATTATTCATTTCATTTGTGGGAGAAAAATGACAGCTAACATGAAAGGAGAAAGGTTTCAGGTCTCAATTCACAGATGGAACAAATCACCTTCCATAAGTCAGCAGGCTGGTGGTTCGTGTTTGCTGTAAATATCTATTTGTGAGTTTGGGTAAAGATGTGAGGAGGGTGTGACCTCTTGCTGAGCAATTCTCATGGTGTCCACTTGGTAATAGGAGCATTTTGAAAGGAGACGACGAAGATTCTCATCAGAACATCAGTGTGGAATGAGACAGGTGTGTCGGCATTCCCTTTCTGGTTTTAGGGCCCTTGGTGGGGTCAGATGGGCATGTCGCCTATTCTTTCTTCTTTAAGGACTCATGGGCCTTTCTGGCTTTTCTCTTCTTAGGTGCTTGGGTTCTTGGTGCCCTGGCTTGCTCCTTCTGGTCACATGATGGTGAAATGTTAACTTCGCAAAGCGCTGGAGGCTGTAATAAGCAGTCTGCCTGACTCTGTGCAGAAAGAACTAGGGAAAAGCATCCAGTTCCCATGTCGCCCTAAGCAGCCCACACCACTCCATTAATGTCCACATATCACCCTTTATTAGCGGCCGGTGGCTGAAGGGCTGTGTGAGGCTGCAAGGTCATGACCTGCACATCCTGTCTGTGCATCTGTGGTTCCTTTCACAGTGTGCCCCTTTCTCAGTATCTTAGGGCTCATGTTCTCCCCTTTCCTTGGCAGAGGGGCCTTCCCCAGGCCGGAAACGTGTGGGGTCCGCTTTTGGGTAGGGCCTGTTCTCTGGGATTAAAAGTACACACCCATGCCACAGCACCATTCTCTCTGGGCTCTTACTACAACTGGAGTTGGGAGTGGGAGGAAATGATGGCTGTGCAGTGTTTTAACATAGCCCTCTTCTAACCAAGTCAGTGTAGAACACAAGAAAATTTACTGAAGAAAATTCTTCAGTAAAGTTGCTCTAATGCACAAACCCTTTGGTGGGAGATACTGTTGGTGAATTGAATCTGCCCTTCCTTTTTAAATAAATAAGGTAATAAGAGATGTGATTATATTTGTCTGTTGGATGCTGTTGAGAGCAGTTTGCTTTAGAAATGCTGCAAACATAGTATCAAGCTCCTCAAGTGATTGAAGCCAGGCAAGTGTTGACCTGCTAACTGCCGGCGTTTCTCCATCTGTCTGGACAACAAGCCATGTCACCGCTGACCTCTTTCTCAGGTGACTGACAGTGGTGAAGATCATAGCTACTTGTGTATGTGCCATGGGTAGCAGAGGGAGCAGCAGTGCGGTGTGCATGCCCTCACTGAGGTGGGGAAAGGAGTGCTTAGAACGCCATGGTGGCAGGGAAGCAAAGTGGTTAAGCACGTCAACTCTACAGCTGGTTCGGTTTTAGGACTAGACCATCACGTAGCTCTTGCTGCATAGTAAGCTAGCCCAGCTTGTGGCTTCAGACAGTAATAGTTCATTACATCATCACACAGGTGCATGCTGTCAGGAATGAGGAGTGATGTAGCACGTGGTTGGTGGCTCTGTGGCACTCTCTCACGAGGCTGACTCAAGAGTGCTGGTTGGGGCAACTGTCATCTAGAGCATGTCTGGGACAGAAGGACCCACCTTTAGGCTCACGCCTGGGATTGTTGACAAGAGGCTGTGCCGTGTGGGTCTTCTCTTGACAACCCAGTTCACTTAACTCTCGGAGCCTCCATCTCTTCCCCTGTGAAACAAAGTAGCAATAACTCTCTCAAGAGCCACGCTGAGACTGAATGTTTTAACCAATGGGTTGAGGGTGCCACTGACTCATGAGATGCCTCCCCTTACTGTCATCATTTTCATAATGGTCTAGTCACACAGGTACTAAAGGGTAGAGCCCAGACCTCCTAAAACCTAACCAGCTGGAGAGTTGCCACCGTTCTCTACTTCGTCATTCCCTGGGTGCTCTGATAGTCCTATGTGTCCCCAAGTCCTGTTTTGATTTTCCCATGTCACCAATTTCTCTCCTATCATCTTGGATGTCACTCTCTTCCATGGCTCCTCACACTCAACACCCACCGTAAAGTCGGTCCTGAAGACAGATGGGAAGTGGTGCCCTATATTCATGGCTGATCACTGAGAGTTGTTAGGTGTAATATGTGTGGAGAATGTGCACAAAATATAGGCCTTGCCAGTAAAGCCATTAGAAAAAGGTATGTCTGCCTATTGCTTCCTGGTCAGAGAACCGGTGATGGAGTTTGAGGAAAAGAAACAAGGTGAACGGAACACATGCCAGCGGCAGGTGGCATCTCGGCCTGTGATCAAGACCTCGTGAGGTCTCTGCACCAAATAGCTTCCAGAAATACGATTCCTGTATACATTGTCATGTCTTCCCTGAATTCTGAGAGGTCCCCAGGTCCCCTCCATTCCTTCTAGGTTGTCCACAAAATGGGATATGCCATCACCAACACGCATGTCAAGTTTTAATACATGCTTTGATTGAAAAATGACTAGCAACTTGGTGTTCCCTATGTATGTTGAACAGTCATTTACATGCCCACATATGTACGCTTCTGGTATTTATGACAACGCACTTGCTCCTCCAGCTTTCTAAAGTAGATACCAGCTCCCTATAATTTGTTTTTCTCAGCCATGATGTAATCATTAAGTTGTGGTAATGAAGATGGAAGGTTTAATAATGGAAAGTGTTACAAATTTCAATTTAATCATTCCTAAATTGATTAGCGACTTTCTCCCAAATGCCCGGCTGTGGAAAAACAGAGGGCTAAGAGAGACAGAGTGCTGTGGTCTGAGTTTGATAAATGGTGCTTTGGTATGGCTGTAATTGAGTTATTGAAGTTACTCATCTTCCAAATGATGTTTGCATTGTCTCGGCCATATGTGTTGAGGCCAAAGAAAGGTCATTAGGAGCTTCAGACCGGGGACACATGTGGGTTACGGGGCTTTTGAACAACGGGGGCATGGAGGTTAGTCAATTAAAACAAACACCCAGCAAGGTGTCCCAGAGCCTTTTGCAGCGGAATGGGCAGTGGTGAAACCCCAAAGGTCTATTTAAAAGAGTCTCAAGATTTTATAAGTAAATGTCTCCTCGTGGCCTCGGGCTGTTTAGCCCCTGACAAATGACATGAGTGAGCCCCTGCGGGCATATTGGAAGGAAAGGACACCTATAAACAAACCTAGTGCTGGCAGCTCTAACAAAGCCAGGATTGAAATAATTAAATAAGCAGAGAGAGGAACTGAGCGCAGTTCTGAACCATGAAGAGATTGCCTCCACCATAGCTGCCTAAAGACAGTAAGCAGTGGGCGAAGTCCTTGTCACTTCCCCACCCCCTCCCTACATTTAGTCAAGTCTTCCTGTCTCCCTGAATCTATTTGGGTGACTCTCACGTTCATAAATGTTTCATCTGACAGGTGATGGCTACACATCCATTAAAACAAGGAATAAAAATGTTCTCTAGCGAAGGAGTGAAAAGCACCAGTTCCTTTGGCTTTTGAGCTAGAGAAGAGAAGCCTGGAGGGTGTGGACAAAGGAGGTCCGGGAAAGGGGAGAAGCTGATGACAGCACGGCCTCCTAGAGGGTCAACTGTGAGGAAGGCTGCTTTGGGCCCCAGCTGCCAGTTGGCATGGGTGAGGGCCCTGACTGCCTGGCACAAGGCCAGGTCCCACATATGGCGGGCACAGCTCATTGAAGCCTCTGAGAAAACTCCCCTTGCTTTATGCTGGAGAAAACAGAACTGCAGCCCACTCTCCTTGGGGCTTACTTCCTGAAATTACAGATATTACTGAAATTATAACACACATACACACACTGTTTTCCTTTACATACATACATGAATCTAATGCCTTTTCCATCTTAAGGAAGCACATATCATGAACTGTGGCCATAACTTGCTGCACATAGCCACCAAAAGAAAACTGAATTTCTTTTTTGTCCTCTTCCAGAGCTTCCCAGATAGAAGACCTACACAGACCTACATAGATCTTAGTCACGTCCTGCTTAGAGGCTGCCTTATTCTTAGCATAGATCTTAGATAGCTCACCATCCTCTCTCTCTCTTCTTGCCATAAGTGCTCTTACCCCTTCACTTAAGGCACTTAAGGCCGTTCATATATGCAAACTGCCAGTATGACTGCTGTTGTGCTTGGGGTTACTTTGAAACACAGTAAGGATCCCCTGAGTCCAGGCACAGCCGTATGTGACCATTAGTGTAATAGCCTAGACACCCGCTAGGTGACTACCAGGTAACAGGTCCAACATAGACCCACGGAACAAAGGGACAGTTAGCATTCAAGGTGGTATAATAGAGTAGATGATACAAGGTTTCATCATGCTCTCAGGGTAGAACTCATCTGAAAATGTTAATTGTTTATTTTTATAATTTTTCTTCTAAAACTGATGGGTGATGGCTGGTTGGGGTAAGTCCTGTTACATTCTAAAAGCCTCTAGATGAACTTAACACATAGCTGTTATATGAGCTTTTGAGGGCTGTAGTAACCAAGTCCCATCAGCTAGATGGCTAAAAGGAGAGCTATTGTCAATGTCCTGAAGTCCAAAAATCCAAAATCAAGGTATTGTCGGAGCAGTGTTCCCTCCAGAACCTGTGGGGAAATCCTTGCATACGTCTAGCAGCTTCTCTGTGGTTATGGTGACATGCATCACTCCAACCCTGTGTCTTTCTTCATGTGACTTCTCCAGTACATTTTTCTCTGTGTGCAAAGATACCTTTTCTATATCAGGTGAGGACATACATACTAATGGCCTCACTTTCCTTGAATGCCTCTGTAACAACCCTTCTTATAAATAAGGTCCTATGTTGGTAGCTCAGCCCTCAGTACATCTTTGTAGTGAGGAGGACACTTGAGGGACACTGTGTTAGACCCCCGCCTCCTCAGTCTCTGAGATAGGCCTCAACACTAATGTTTACAGTTTGTTTGTTTTTAACACCCAGCCAAGTAAAAAGTCTTGACAATGTGACATGGCCTTTAGAATGGTGACCCTCTTCTCTAGGAGATACTCTGTGCCATGGTTTGATCCAGGTGTCCCCCACAAACAAATCAATGTGTTCTGAGTGATTGATACTCAGCTGATGGCAGTTTGGGTTTTACAACCTCCCTGGAGCTGTGTTGTTGGGAGCAGGCTTATGGGTTATAGCCAGCGTCCCCTTGCCAGTGTTTGGCACACCTTCCTGCCGCTATTTGCAGTGCTGTGGCAGAGGTGATGTCCAGCCCTCTGCTCATGCCATCATTTTCCCTGCCAGGATGGAGTCTCCCCTCGAGTCCATAAGCCAAATAAACCCATTCCTCCACGAGCCACTTTTGCTTGGGTTCTTTCTGCGCAGCAACAGAGAAAGCTGACTGCAACACTCTGACTACAGTAACTCTCTGTCCCATTCAGCAAGAAGTAGTTAAGCTCTGACATTGTCATCCTATTTCCTCCAACAATGGTTGGGGTGTCTTCTCAAGAGAGGGTGGAATGTGAGGGGCCAGCATTAGCATTGGTAGGTAGTCTCTCATAGCTCAGCTCACCCCGGCCAAGCATGAGCCAGCCCAGGTGTGGGCAGATCTCCTGCAATGAACCCAAGCCCATTGCCTGGGACCTTGGCACAGGTGAGTGCCCTCCCCCAAGTGAATTCTAACCTGAACAAATGAAGAAACTGGAAGTCTTTTGTTTTTGTCCAGAGGCTATCGACACCACGCTTGCCTGAGTTCTGGGTAAACCAGTTATTTCTCTTCCCCCCTTGGCAGCTTTTGCCCAGAGGGAAGTGGTCATTTCCTCATGGATTTCACTTTTATTTCTCTAATCCCTCTTTAAAAGCACACATTTCATATTTTTTGATGGTCTTTACATACGAGCCCATTAGACCACATGGTATTGGGTTATGTCTTCTTTTCCCTTATCACACTCTTTTTCCCTCTCTGTTTTATCCCAGCTTGAATAAAATATGATGTTTGTGTAAAAAGAAAAATTTTCAAAACAGAATCTAAATTCTTTTGCTATCTAGGTCAGTTTGGAATATCTTTCACCAAGATAACATCATTGCAGCTCAATGTCGTGAACCTTTTTTAATATCTTTATTATGAATAATATTATTATGTCATTGTATGAGCAAATCTTGTGAAGGTGTCCCTGTTTCCCTCCTCTCTGTCCCCTACTCACTGGGGTCCATCCTTGGTGTGCATAGTGGATCTGTCCATAGGGTAGGGGGTTATGAACCAGAGGTAGCCAGTTTTTCCTCCTTTTTTTTCTTCCCCCTTGTGCATTGTTGCTGAGGGGGGTAATATCTCTGGATATTATCCCCTACCATGGCTCTTATATTCTATCTGCCCCCTCTTCCACTCAGGTCCCTGAGTCATAGTGGGTGAGTTTTGAGTCTACTTTGTTGTTGAGATCTTAAGTATCTCTGGATCTTTGCCCTGGGTTGTGATGGGTATCCTTGGTGTCTGTCTCCATTGACCTTTCATGGGTTATCAGACTTGCTGTGGTGATTGGTCTCCTGTTTGTCTCGTCACTTTCTCATAGGTTTCATTGGGGCCCTGTGTGAAGGCTAGTGTGATTTGTCTCCTGCCAGGATGTCAGCCTTCATCCAATGTCTCTTGTTGATGGAATTGAGTTGTCCCTGGCTCTTGCCTTCTGAAAAATACAGAATTTCCATCAGAGAGTGAGACCAATATAGGTTAAATGAGACAACATTGCTATTTTGGCTAGCTCCTAATGGGTGTAGCCTCTCTGTAGCTTTCTGATAGTGGGAATTTCCCCTAGGAGCCTGAGATCTTGGTCCCCATAGAATTATGCTGTGGATCCCAGTTCCATTTAAGGGTTCTTTGTCACTAAGCAGATCTATTAGCCAATCAGTAAGCCATTGATTACCCTCTTTAGTTTAGTGCCACTATTGCACAGATGAGCATTTCTTGACTCTTCCATACAGCCGTGTGTTCAGCATTCTTGTGACAACTGTCTATATTGTATATCAGTGGTCTCTGCTTTCTCTAAATATCATTGACCAATTTCCCCTGGCAGCTCATGCAACACCTTCCAATGCTATGCATACCATTAGCTGGGAGCTTGTTACCATTCTGGATCTAGCAGGATCTCTTGGTGTTGTTTGATGATACTCTGTGATTTCTTCAGCAATAGGATCTTACCTTAGGCCTGGGGCAGATATTCAAGAGCTTTGACAGAAGTCTGTCACATTTTGGGAACCTCCTGGGTCTTTCATCAACAGCTCAGTGTGGGAAGGAACCAATGATTGGGACAGGGAGATGCAGGCCTGAGCAGTTATTCTTGAGGATAGGCTTCCTCCCATTCTGTTGATGGCCCCTCATACCAGGTGGTGCCCTCAGCTTCCTCAGTATACTGTATAAAAGCTAGGGTTTAAGAGGAAAAGCAAGAATACCAGAAAGGAACACTGGTATTCCTCAAGATATTAGTTTGCATCTAGTTTGGAGAAGTATTTTGATTTGGGGGGGCTTTGATTTCTGAATTTTGGTCACTTTAGATAGCTCCCCCACCCCCTTGCTGTAGGTGAACACTGAATCTGACTGACCTGTATAGATACTTGTGAGAAGGGTTTGACAAAGACTGTGTGGGTATCTCCTTCCAGTGGACTAATAGCATCTGTTAGCATATGGGCAAGCAGTGGATGGGAAGGGCAAGCATAGACCTGGGTAAGTTATATTCAGATCCTGCCATCACCTTTGACATATTAGCAGAGTGACCTTGACCATGTTGTTGCTCAATGATCTTGATCATGCTGGGCCTTTAATCTTCCTCCATAAAAGTAGAAGATAAACTAAAGTGAGCCCAGGGAAAGTACTTAACACATGATACAGTCTTAATAAAAATGTTAGCTCCTCAGGCAGCTCATCCTTTAGAGAGAGTACATTGGTATAATTTCAACACTCATTAACACTATACGATTTACAAAGCAGTTTCATTCATTATTACATTTAATTTATATCTATTGATTGAGGGACACTATTAAAATATAAAAATGCTTCTTTCAAATTATTCACAACTGCTGGTCATAACACTGAATCTTCACATGTTCAATATTTTCATTATTTATTTTAGCCCACAGCCACAGTTAGTAAAACTCAGAGCTGATACTATACCCCAATGCAGTAGTCATCACTGGAGGAAGTTTTGCTTCCAGGGACAGGGGACAAAATCTGAGGATATCCTCTGACTGTCACAACTGGGACAGGAGATGCTGATGACATCTGAACATTCTACCACACACAGGACAGCAAACCCCACCCTCAAAAAAGAAGTATTTGGCCAAACATTTTCTTAGTATTGACTAAGCATCCAGTCAGAACATTGGCACCATGTAAAAGCACTTTATTGTTGTTTTTTTCATTCTGTCAAGAAAATTATTTAATTAGAAGTAATATTTTCTAGTGTTATGAAAGGAAAAAATCCCTGCAGCTTAAGTCAAGCACTTGATGAATACATCCCGCTGGGATATCGTGCCTGCGATCAATGACAGCTGCAGACAGATCTGGATTTAAACATTTCTTGGTGGACGTTCTTAAGCAGGCCCTCCATTTACAGCTCAGAGAGACTGATCACAGGCATTGGTGGGTTTCTCTCAGAGATGACCAAGGAGAGCCATGCCCAAGGGCATATCTACCTGGCTCAATGGAGGATCACCCTGACTCCCATGATGCTTCAGAATATCAAAAGGCTGATGGACAGGGATGCTCAGATTTTACTCACATATGCCAAATCCATTTTTTTTGAGATGTCATCTCATGTAGAATGGGCCAGTCTCACATTGAGTAGCTGAGGATGACCTTGAACTCTTGATCCTCTTACCTCCACTTCCCAAGAGTTGGGATTACAGGTGAGGGCCACCATTCCCAGCTCCTGAATCATTTTCGCCTCCCTCTCCCTCCCTCTCCCTCCCTCCCTCCCTCCCTCCCCCCCCCCTCTCTCTCCCTCTCCCTCTCCTCTCTCGTGTTTCTAAGTGTCTAGAGGCCAGAGGACAACCTTGGATGTCATCCTAGGAAATACTGTTGCCTCTTTTAGAGAAAGTCTTGCCGGGAGTACACTAGTTAGATGAGCTTGTGAGCTCCAGGGATCTCCTATCTCTGCTTCCCCAGTTGTAGGCATGCACCACCATGCCCGGCATGTTAGCTGGGTACTGGGAATCAAATCCAAGTCCCTGTGCTTCCAAGGTCAGCACTTTACTTACTGAGCTATCTCCCAGTCCACCCCAAATCCATTTTTAAAGGAAAAAAGCCATGTATTTGATAGAATACCTAGTAAATAGTACCCAGCATTACTTGAACACCTTCTAGGTGCCAGGTCTGGATCAAGAGTTGACGTACGTCTTGTTTCTTCATTGAAGCATCTCTTTTGTTGGAAACACTAAGTATCCCATTTCACTGATGGAGCCATCAAGGTTCTGAGGTTGGGTGACAAATCCAAGTTTATTCTATTGGAAGAGCCAAGATGATGGCTTCAGAATCCCACCTTAACCCGAGCAGCACATTCACATTGTCCTGTGGACACAATGGGAAGGTCTGGGGATGCTTTCAAAGAGTGAAGGACAGTGCCCACAGTTGATCTTACCAATTTCTCTTACTCTCCTCCCAAATCATGATGTCACTTACATATAATAAGTGACAACTTAGTGTGCCTCTGACAGCCTAGGGGTTAGGGTATTATCAAACATCAGGCATGCATCTGTCTTTTTGCATGTACCTACCTCATCACCATGGTTTCCAAATGGGCTGAGGTTGACTCAGAGGAAAAACATGGAGTGAGTGTCTTTGGCTGGGAAGGTGCTTTAAACAATGCTAGTTCTGGAGCCCTGAGGTCAATGAGACATCAGAGCCGCAGTTTCCTCTGGCTGCTCTAGGAGAGAAGCTGTGTGTCTTTCTAGATCCAGCAGTCTGCCCTCCCTTCTTGTCTTGTGACCCCTCCATCCACTCCAAGGCCAGGAGCTTGCGTGTCTTAGACCTGCTTCTACAGCCACAGCTTCCTCCATCCTCCTCTCTGTGCCTGCCTCTCTCTCTCTCTCTCTCTCTCTCTCTCTCTCTCTCTCTCTCTCTCTTTCTCTTTCTCTCTCACCCCCCCAGTTTCAAAACTTATTTTGGTGGAATACAGAGAACTTACCATCTTATCCATTTGTGTGTATGAACACATGTGTGTATTATGTACACGTGTGTATGTACACATGTATGCACATGTTCATGTGTGTGAGTGCAGGCATACATATGCCACAGTGTGTATGTGGTAGACAGGGGACAGCTTTTAAATACCGGTCCTCACCTTCTACCTCCTTTTAGTCAAGGTCGCTCCTTGTTCACTGCTCCACTTGCCAGGCAGCCTGGTCCACAAGCTTCTAGAAAGTTTCTCTGTCTGTGCCTCTCATCTTGCCATAGGCATGCTGGGATTGCTGGAGCCCACTTCAGCTTCTGGGCTTTATGTAGGACCTGGAAATTCAACCTAGGTACTCATGCATGGTATCAGGAATCAGCTGTCTTCTCATTGCTGGGACAGAATGCCTGATCAGAGCAGCTATGGAAGGAAAGGTTTTATTTTCACCTCGCAGTTTTGAGGTGAAGACTACCATGATGGGGAAGGCATGGTAGAAGCAGACAGCCGGTGTCACATCTTCACATTAGCACTGAGAAAGTCGAGAAACACCAAGCAAGGCACATCCCTAATGGCATACTTCCTCCATCAAGGCTTCACCTCCAGAAGGTTCTATAACTTTCCCAAACAGTGCCACATTGCTATGGCTCAAGTACTCTAACCCATGAGGCTGTGGGGACATTCTGCACTAAATCACCACACATGGCAGGCACTTTACCCACTGGGCCTTCTCCTCCACCTCAAATACATTGCTGTTCAAGCAAACTCAAGAACTTTATCATCATGAAAAACAGATTCCATACTCAGTAAACAACAACTCTCCAGTACCCAGACCTGGTGATCTGTGTTCTACATTCTCTATCCAGGAACTTGACTATCCTAGGTACCTCCTGTACATGAAATCATATAGCACTTACTTGTTTTGTAATTGGTTTGTTTCACTTATCAAAAGTAATTATATTTTCAATAAAAATGTTCACTTCTGGAAATGGAAAATCAGTAAAGCTTGCCAGTAGGGTAAAGAACCCCAGAAGAGAATGCAAGGAAGACAGCCTAGCCGTAGTTCCTAGCTGGGTTCTGCTGTAGGATGCACATATTCTTACTTCCCTTTGAGGTTAATGGATGTCGACGAGGTGCAAGAAATACTGTGGCACCAAACAAACTGGGGTGTAAGCGAGTGTGCGTTGGTCTTCATTTGAGACCTCTCCCTTCTCCTGTCCTTCATAAAAACAGCTCCAGGACTAATGGAGATTGCACTGTAGAAGCTCTGAGCAGAAGAAAAGACACAGGCAGAAACAGCAAACCAGCAAACTATCATGTTAAGTGGAGAAAGACAAAGTGTTCCTGGAGTGTGCGTGCATGTGTGATTTGAGTATGACTGAATGTGATAGAGCAAACACGTGGCTCTCTAATCCCACTCCTGTCTCCACCTGGGCAGATTCCATTGGATTATCAATTACGTGTCACCAGGTGGCATTAAGAGGCAGTTTAATTCCCCCTTGAAAATGAGGACTTCACCTGATTCTTGGCCGTCACTCCCGATATCTGGTGCTTGGAAGCTTCTCATTAATTCCTCCATGCAATGCTCTAGGGCTGCCCAGCCATAATGTGAGTTTCCATTTCCTGCCCATCTCTGCAGCTGGGGTCAGAGAGAACATCAGATGGAGTCCCTTGAGAGTGACTGTAGGTAATAAACTGTGGGTATCTTAGCAGCAGATCCAGGATGCATTTCCGGGGACCCATTTTTGCCCCTCTTTAGAATCTACCCAAATGGCCTTCCGAGGAAGAATGAAGTGATGCATCCCTTACTATGCTCACGAGGAGAAGAGACAAGAGCATTGTTCATCTCCTGGAAAATTTACATCCTTCTGCCTCGTGTTTTAGGTGACAGAATATTCTTTCTTCTATTCCTTTGTTAGTTAAAACAGAATACAGACACCACATTAGGGTATATGGTTTTAAACAATAATTAAGGGGAAGTGGCCCCTCTGGGGTTCACATCAAAGCAATTTGACTCTTCCTATAAATGTATGCTGGAGTTTCTGTGTGCTCAGAGGAGGGGGCAAAGATAAACTGGGCACCTCTGCTTTGTCCTGTGTATTTTTATAACTCCTAATCATGCCTACTTTATGAACCCACCCCACCCCAAATCCCCAAATGCCATGGACTCACTAAGAATTCTCTTCTGGGTCTGAATTCTCGCTCTGACTGCCCCAGGCATGATGAACTGACATTAATGAAGCCCCACATTCCAGGTGAGCTTTCTCGTTGTCATTTCATTGCCAGCTCTCAGAGACATATCCACTTAGAGTGCCTCACCTTCTTTTGTTGTTAAATGGCTGTTTATGACCCCAGATTGAAGGTCTCCCTGAAAGAACTCCAAGGTACTCGCTCCCTCTCTCGTGCCACCCAGAAGGAACTGTGTTTGCTTGGGGCAGAGGAGGAACTTTTGTTGGTCATTTCAGATAGGATGCCATATGTTAAATTTGTAAAATCTTGTTAACATTGTGTTTTCTTCACTAGAGAATTACCCTGTAGTAGGGAAAATGGAACTGCCAATTACAGTGGTCTCCTGCTGTGAATAAACTGGTACTATATTCCCAGACATCAGGCTGTGCAAGGAGAGAGCCCCCCGATTGCCTTTTCCTTTCTTGCCTGATAGACAACGCTTTAGAGTAAAGCATAATTAGCTTGACTGACAATCAGGAAAATACAGTCTTCAGTGTCGGTTTTTATTTTAAGGCCGTCTTATTTTGAAGCTATATTCCAAAGCCACTCAGCAGTTTGTTCCTCCATGAAAGATTCAGTCGATTGGAGAGCCAGATTTTGCTCAAAACCTTCAGTGCATGTTTCAAAAAAAAAAAAAAAAAAGATAAATGAATCTAGCCAGTGACCAAAGAAACTTATGGTACAGCAGACTGTAACTGTTAAGAAAGCAGCCATAAATCCCTGCGGCAGGAGAGCCAATAAATTTTTTGAAGCTGGATCCTTTGGGGAGGATTTGTATCCTATACTAAGTTCTTAATTTTATTGGGACAGAGATATTGCAAAAAGAAAATCGTTTCTCTGGCACTTAACACAAATAATGTGTAACAATAATCGCAATTCCCAGAAGCCGTTCAGACCAGGTCAGCTCCGTGATTACGTAATGGTGGCGGTCTTGTCCTTCCATGGTTCGCCTGGCAGAGATTGTCCTTATGAAATTAAAAAGGAGGTAGTTTTCTTTTGTTGCTGTTTTCCATTTTGAGTTTCATTTTCCAAATACTCTGCTCATTTTTAAAGGCCTAGCCAATACCATGACTCCTGAAGGTTGTTATAAACGTGACCACTTAATCCATGACTGTTACACTGACCCCACGAGCTGCTAAGGGTTCGGG
Source organism: Zapus hudsonius (assembly GCA_004024765.1). Classification (NCBI taxonomy): domain Eukaryota; kingdom Metazoa; phylum Chordata; class Mammalia; order Rodentia; family Dipodidae; genus Zapus; species Zapus hudsonius. The sequence continues at coordinate 29,313 of PVHP010003835.1, forward strand.
TACCACAGGGGCAGCACTCGAAAGAGTATGAGAAGTCCTAGCCAAGGCTGACCTGACCTTCACCTACATGGAAGCCTTTCAGCTGACTTCTCACTGCCTCACACAATATGAAGGAAACTCTTAGCCTCGGATGCCACAAAAACCTTTGTTTTTTTACAGGTTCACAAACCCTGCACCCCTGATTGATAAAGCCGATACCCCTAGAGCAAACACCATTCAGATGTCTCTGCCTTCCCACTGCAAGCCTATACAATCAAACACCTGAGCATGAAGAACAGCTCTTGTAGGAACACATATTACATACAATCTTGCTGCTTATATGATTAAAAGAGCATAATATGCCTATTTATATTCAGGTCAAAATGATATATGGTATTGACACAAAACATGAATGATGAACTCTAATTTTTTTCCTCCCCTTAATGAATACTGAGCAAATAGAGAATTTCTAGATGGTGAAGCATATGAGGTTCTGTGTCTTTATTTTCTTTATTAATCCAAGTGCAATGTCACCCAGGAGTATCTGGGAGATGGCAACCAGGCAATTAAAGACAATGTGCCCAGGCGCTGGCCCTGCAATGGTGAATCATGGTCCTTTCTCTGGATGCCCGTGACTGAGCCTCTGTCCTTGGGGAACTCCAGGCTATGGATGACTTGACAATTGCTGCAGCCTGTACTTCTTCGTGTACATGTGACATGTCTGTGATACGATACTTCTCCTGTCCTTAGAACCATCCAAAAGGCTTAACAATGTCTTCAGATCTTGCCTTAAAAGAGAAAATAATATACATGAAAACTTATGCATCTTATGTCCAGATTGCCATGGGAACTTTATTATTAGCGAAGAAATGGTAACTCTAAACATATGAGTGGTGCCAAGTAGACATTTTTAATAAACACATTTGTGGAGATCAGTGCCTAATATATTCATGAGATAGCTCTGCTAATACAGATCTTGCTGGCTTCTATTTAACTAAAAGAGTGAAGTGTTTAAATGATTCCTTTTAAGATTTCTGAGGTTTCCAAACTCGGGCTACCTGTCCTAGGTTTAAATGCCTTCTTGAATTCTCTTCAAATTTGACTGTGGAAGGCTATGATCTGCTGAAAATAAAGGCATACAGACAGAACATATGTCTGACTAATGGTTAGCTTTTTTCAAGCACGGCTATTTTCACTGAAATAAATGATAGGATTTAGATTTCAGCCATTTCCTAACACCATAGGATGAGCCCTAGCACTGGTCTGTTGATTCATTCATTCTGAGGCCAACTGTCACTCATTATAATGAATAATAGTGAAAAGAAAATGAATGCTTGTGTTCCTGCCTAATCCATAAACAGGCTCAGTTAAGTTCATTTACTCGATGAAAACGGGTATTGTTCATTTGTTTCCTCATTCTTGATCAATTTCTTATTAAAGAAAATGGTTGGGCTACATTTGCCAGAAATTTAATATGCTTCCTGTGGAGAATTTAAAATTTTCTTAAGTCATGAGAAATCTGTAGTTTCCAGCCAATGATTGAGATAAATTAGGATTCAATGATGCGGAATGGCAGCCCTGTTGATTTTGATCCTGAACTCTGATAGCTGAGGGGCTACTTGCCTCAAAGATCCATGTTATAATGACTGACAGCCATCCTATGGGGACACGGCTCTTAGTTGAGGCTCTCGGGACCCCTGGTAAAAGAATGGTAGCTTGTGTCGTTATTTCCCAACCATCATTGACCTCTACTGATACTTTTTCAGTGACAAGATTCTTTTGCTAAGACATTTTCCTTTGTTCTTATTTCTCCCAGTAAGCTTTCATTTACATAAAATAACAACAAAAATGCTGTTCAATGTGTGTATCGGAGCTCTAACAATAATGGGTTCTTGCATCTTCCGTAAACATTAAACTCTGGCAGAAAGGGGAGTGTGAGCTTTGATGAACAGACATGTGGCTGTGAGTCCACCAAGCCAACTGAAGAACACTGGACAAGGTGGCTAACTTCTCTGTACCCCAGATTTTCATTCTGTGCTATGAGGACAGAAAAAGGTGCAAAACTCACAGATGGCTTTGGGATCTAGATCTAGACATTAGGATTCTGTGATCATGCCTGGATATAGGAGAAGTTCAGTAATGCCAATCTGCCATTAAATTTTCAACCAAGTGCAACAGTTTGGAGACATTTTTCTTTACCATGGAGAAAATAAATGATTGAAAAGTATCTGCTGTAGCCGTCTAGGGCCCTTTGGAGCATCAGAGGTAGAATGTACCGAGGAGATGCTCAGGTACCCACAGTTTGCTGATTATGTTGATGAAAAAACCATGCCACTGTAAATTCTACTGAAAGCCATTGACAAGAGCCGTATTTGCATGTCCTTCATAGGAAAAAGGAAAAAACAAAACCAGACTTCGTTGATAAGAGGGGAACAGTGAGCCTCTCTCTCCAGTGTGCCTCTGACTGTCCTTCCAAACCTGCCTTCATGCATGCATGCAACCTCTGCCTGGGGGGGCTCTTGAAGGGGAGTTTCTCAGTGTTATGCAGGCTTCACAGTCCAGGATGAAGGTGCTGATGAGAGCCCCTGGCCTGGATCACAGCTGATGCCTCCTCACTGCATGCTTAGGTGGTGAACCGGTGAGTTAGCTCTTGGGGCCTCCCATTGATCCCTTCCCAAAGACTCACCTCCTAATTCCATCATGTTCATGATTAGATTTCTGAATATGAGTTCTATGGGACAAACATTCAGGTGATGGTGATATCTCTAGGGTATCAGGCAGTGGACTAGCGAGATGTCCACATGTCAAGGGCTCGGTGCGGAAGACGAGGTCAGCTGAAGCCCAGGGACACACCAGAACAATAGGCCCTGCTGCAGTATGTCAGCCCCATCCTTCTCTGCATCCTGGTGTTAGTTGCTTTCTCATTGCTATGACTAAATGCCTGACCAGAAACAACAGTTCAAGGTTACAGTCCACCATGGCAGGGCAGGTATGATGTCAGGAGCATGAAGTAGCTGGACTCATTATGCCCACAATTAGGAGGTTGGCTGATGGGTGCTGAGTGCTCAGATCACTTTCTCTTTTTTGTTTAGCCCAGGAGCCCAGCCCATGGAATGGTGCCATGCATTAAGGTGGATCATCCCACCTCAATCAACCTCACCAAGATAAGTCCTTCACAGAGGATTCTGGGTCTTATCACATTTACAATCACAAACCCCAAACTGATTCTCTCTGGAAACAAATAGATCCCTGCTGGGACATTCTTCCTCAAACCAGTTCTGTGCCAGCACCATTTCCCTGCTTCCATCCATGATCTTTCCCTTAATGTGAGCCCCACACCTCCAGGCTCATTCCCATTTTCCAAGGAAACATTCCATTCTAACAGGGTATCAGAATATGGGACATTCAATGATAACAGGCAGTAAGAACTTAGATTTCATTTTCAGTTTTTCCCACTTGAGGAATGAAACATCCTCTCAAAGGCAAGAAGAAAAATGCTCAGTACAGAAACAAAGTCATCTATATTTATTTGTATGGTTAAATTTTCTATCATGTGTGATAATTCTGATGTGTTTAATATAACTGTAGCTGCCTTTTAAGCAGCTGGCTTACTTGCAAATGTTTCAACACTGTTGCCTGTCCTCCTGACAGCTGGATGGGTGGATGTCCTTCATCCTAACCTCTATTGATACATGGCAGTGTTATTTTGACACAAGACATGAGGTTGTAGTACTTATGGACGGTGTAGGGTTTTTTTTAAAGAATTTTACTTTTTCTTTCTTTGTAACAATACATATTACTTTGTTATATCTCTGTCTTCAGTCACTAAATCTTTTTTTTTTTTTTTTTTTTTTTTTGGTTTTTCGAGGTAGGGTCTCACTCTAGCCCAGGCTGACCTGGAATTCACTATGGAGTCTCAGGGTGGCCTTGAACTCATGGCGATCCTTCTACCTCTGCCTCCCGAGTGCTGGGATTAAAGGCATGCACCACCATGCCCGGCTTTCAGTCACTAAATCTTGATTGCATCTTGGACAAGTAAGACAAGTTCACTTGGGACTTTGTTTGAGAGGGCAAGGCTGCGATGAAAGCCATTTTGATTTGGAGATAAGGGACCATTTGCCATCTGCCCTGAATTACTTCACCAGTGGGGAAGGTAGCACCATGAAGGACACACACACACACACACACACACACACACACACACACACCCCTACCTCTGCTCTTCACAGATGCTCAAAATGTCAACATTCGTACTTCAGACTATAAGGACCATCTCTTGATTTCTGTCATTTAGCATGTGCACGTACTTTCTTCATCATCATGACGGCTGCTCGGTAAGAAACACAGAAGAAATGGTGATTATTTATGCAGGGCTTGTGCTCCCTCTGCTGGCTTTGTAATTAACTAATAAGTCTAATTCCCCTAACTAAGCTGATGTCATCAATTATTTTGGTGCATGGACATGGAATTACTTAAATCAGCGGGTTCTGCTCAAACAGCACGAGGAAAATTAGCAGAGGGTCAGATGAGGACAGTTGGCCTAGGGAAGAAAAACCAACATTTTGTCCTGTCTACATCTAAGTTTTAAAAACTTAGCTGGGCAAGGTGGTGCATCTTTGTGATCTCAGCATTTGGGAGGCATTTGTAAGAAGATCAGGAATTTCAGACTGGCCTCAGCTATATTCCTCAAAAACCAGCCTGCACTACATGAGACCTTATCTCAAAAAAAAAAAACACTTAAATACAGTTTTATGGTATATTTTGCTTCATGATAGATAAAAGCAGTCTGTCATGATTTACTTTTGGTGTTTGTATATGTGTGGCCATCTCCACAGCCCCTTATTGTTCAAATTGTTATACCACAGCCTACCTTCTCAGAGAAGTTTGGAAACAAAACCTTTTCAGTCTTCAACAAAAGATATATCTATTTGGCAGGTGAGAAAAATCGAAGTTCAGAAACTACATATGCCTGGACGCTGAGAGTTTTTGTAGACTAAAAGTGGGTTTTTCTAGGTGTCAAGTAGTACCAATGCCTTGACTTTCTGGGTCTGCGTATACTTCTCAAGTGTGGGCATCACAATGTGGTCACCTCTTAAAAGCCAGTTTAATTAAGTATGCTAGTCCTTGGGCTGGGGGCACAACTCAATGGGTAGTGCTTGCTGAGCAAACATGAGGACCTGAGTCTGAATCCCAGCACCCACGTGTCCTGAGAGTACATGGGAAGCAGACACAGGGAATCCTTAGGACTCTCCGGCTAGCTAGTCTAGCTGAACCAGGGCTCCAGGTTCTGGGAGAGACTCTGTCTCAAAAAACAGGTGGAGAGCTAGTGAGGAAAACCCCCAACATTGACTGCTGGCCTCTGTCTGCACAAATGCATGTGTGAATATGCACCCACACCACACATGCAAATAATAGTAATTTCAAAAAAAATGCAAGCCCTATCCTTGGGTCAAGTTTAACTGAGGTTTAATTCTGGTTTGAGCACTTCCTGTGGGATCTTGTTATTGCCTTGTAGTCTACACAGCAGAAGTTATATGACAGACCCGAGTGTTCTTACGTTCCAGAGTCATTGTAAGGATCAAGGAAAGCAATGGATGGAGCAGACCACTAAGCAGACCACAACAGAACACATTGATGTGGAGATTCCATTCCAACATGAAAAGCAGCTCTCTTTTCCTAATAACAAAATCTTAAAGTTAAAATGTAGACTGGGAAAACAATTCCCAAAGGATTTGAGCTCAGTTTACAGAACATATGCACACTCTTCAACCAATAGTTTGAAGGAGGAGGTGCAGACCGTAGGTAACTCCAAGAGAAATCAGCTCAGAGAAAGTTTAGATGATGTTCAAGATACCTCCCAGAGATGATAATGTCAATTAGACCAAACGTTAATGCACAAGGATGACATCCTAATAAACTAATGAAGAGATTCCACCTGTACAGTATGTCAGTGTATAGCAATAAGATTTGAATAAACATCTTCTAGAAGGTCTCTGTCCACTGATCATGCTTATTAAAATCCACCTACTTAGCTTTGCAAGCTTGTTCTGAGACCTCTTTCATGTCCGTCAGAACCCTGTTCTGGCCCTCTTTCCACAGCAATAAATGTAGATCATACATCAAGGTGGTGGTCAGTACTGTGTCACCCTTAGTGTTTATCGGAACCACCACCTGCTCCCAGCTGGCTTCTTAGATCATGGAGATTAATTGTAGTAACCACCTCGCCAAAACAGATTCAAGAGGTGAAAGTGGAATTAAGATCCACTTCCTGTCATTCTTTCCAAAGCCAGAGATCAGTACCCCTTGACCTGTCTCCATCACCCCCTCCCGTTACTGTCTCCAAAGTGTAGTTCTTCTGTTGCAATGAATGCCTCAACCTTCTCATGAGCTTTGGCAAGGAAAAATAAAGAGGCAGGGAGAGGGCCTGTCATCTCCTCCCCTACTCTGAATTTCTCCCTAGTTCTCCAGCTGAGCTTCCTTGGCTTTGTATACATGGCGGTCATGTCAGCTATGTGTATGAAATGTATGTGCCTGTGATCCCAGATGCCAGTGGACTATCCTGCCCACTGAGACCATCCTCTGTATTGTTTTCAAGCTGGTTTGAAAATGGGAAGCCAAGTGCTAGAGTAAGCCTCTGTAATCTGATAATTTAACAAGGATTTTATTTTTTTTTACCTGTGCCTGCCACAGTCATTGCCTACCCTCTGCCATGAAAATATTTGGAATTTATACTTTAAACAGTGTAAGCCACTTTGCTTGTTGATTTAAAACACGCTAGAGGTTTTATAATGGTTATTTACATTGGCCGACACTGACCCCTCTGTGAATGACCTGTTGATGTTGGACAAGGATAAGAGGCACTAATACAATGCAGGAAATGGACAGAGATCAAACAGAATGAGTGTGCTAGCTTAGGAACAATGCTGTGTGGTTTTACATGGAGATCAATTGTCTACATAGGAGGCTTTCAGAATTATATTCTTTGGCCCCACTTAGAGGAGTGAGGCATTCTGTTCAGGGAAATTTAAGAGAGGTTTTCAAGCTATGTTTTGCATTACAATATCAACATGGTTGATGTTATAAAATCATCGTGGATTATATAAAATTATATTTAAATGTATACACCCTTAAAGCAGGAAGCAATCATTCTGCTTTTTTAATTTTTTAAAAAAGGAAACCTAACAGCCATGTGTGAAGCAAACCTTTCTGTGAAGTAAATCCATTTCTGTAGACAGTTCCAGAATGAGCAGTGAGTTCACTTGGAGGCCTGCCTGATGGAAAGGAAAGAGCCTGCTTTCGTCCAGTGTTCTTGACTCTGTCTCTCCTCACTGTTCTCCTTTGCTTTTATTTATTCAATAGCCCAGCGTCAGTTAGTTCATAGCCCATTTCCTATGTCATTTATTGTCATAAAAATGTCAGTTATGAATTGGGGGAACACGACAGCTGCCCAATAAATTATGCAGAAGAACAAGGAAGGACAACTGAGTGGACTTTTAAAAGAGCAGATCTATGGCTGCTTAAGAAAAAAAAAAACTCCTTTGAAATCTTGGTACCAGCCCCTTATGAATATCTTAGAAAATACAGCTATTCAACCATATCCACTTAGTGAAGAGAGGACATGGTTTGAGGATCACACCAGAGTGGCTTAAAACTCAGAACCAAATAAAATCGGGTGCCAAGCAAAGAACTGGCAGGAAGTATGTGTGCTCTGGAACTCTAAATTTTAGTCAGTGCATACATTAAAGACACCAGGTGGGTGATCACAGGAGCCAGCAGATCCGATGTGGCCCTATATATTGCTTTTGTGAGCATAGGAATTCTAAGAACTGGCTTCTATCTCCAGTGGAATCATAGACAGAAGTGAATTTAAACGAAATAACTTTCCACAATTAAATTATATAGTCCCATACCAGTTTGAAAAAACACTCTGTGCAGCCATTGTTGTCAAGCTTCATGGAGAAAACATCAAATGATTGTTTGTGGTTCAAGTTTAGATCCATAGCCTCACCACCCCGCCTTAACTAGAGATCTCACTCCTAATCTAACACATTGGCAATGGCCTTCTTTTAAGCTGTGTGGTTCCTTATCCTACCCCAAGAGTGGACACAGTCAGCTTTCTGTGTCCTTAAGTTCTGTGCCCGGATAGCAAAACAACAGTAACAACAAAAATAGCATTTGAAATACATGTCTACCTGAAGGTATATCTCTGTGGCAGAGCGCTTGCCTAGTACATGCAAGGCACTGGGTTGGATTTCCAGTGCCTTACACACACACATGCATGCCCACATGCATATACACACACATGGGATGCTAAATATATGCAGACTTTTTCCTTGTCATGACTCTCTAAGCAATACCATGCAATAACTTTTATATAGCATTTATGTTGTATGAGGTATGATAAATAATCTAGATATGTTTTAGAGTATACAGGAGGATATGCAGAAATTTATGCAACTCTGACAATTTATATAAGGAAGTGTGCAAAGCATGGTACTCCCCAGTAGTCCTGGAACCAACCACAGATAGCAAGAAACAGCCATATTCATGGGATGATGGCTAGGAATCTGTTGTCCTCTGTCAGAGGAGTCAGACACACAGACACATGGCTGTGACCTGGAAAGTATGCATTAGGGCCCCAAATCTCGCAGTTATTTGTTGCACACACCAGTGAACATCCCACTCTATTGGATTCTCATGATTTATTTTCTGTGTTCACTTTTCTGCAAGCAATGCATGAGCCCTGCTTCTCTGTAGAACTGGCTCCCCAGCCAACAGCTTGAGTGTGTCTATGTGTAAATCTGTGTTTATGGGGCTGTGTGATGTGAAGCTTGAGTGTCTCTGGGATTTAATAGAAAGGAAGCTGATGACCTCATATGTAGCATTACATGACTTCTTTTATGAATGCAACATCAGTTTATTCCGTGCAAATTTTCAAACACATCTAAAAGTTGGAAGAATTTTTGTGAATGATCCTTCTAAATAATCTTTTAATGAATATAAATTTCATGTCAAAATGTATATGTTTTAAAATTTTAAATTTAAAAACCAATGGCTTTTTATACTAACAAACAGAGAATAAAATAAAACATTAGTAATACAAGTGAATTAGGGAACTGAGCAGAATAGGAGGGCAGAAAGATTGTAAGAGCTATGGTGGAGGAGAATATCCAGAGACATTGCTCCCCTCAGTGACAACATACAAAGGGGAGGTGGAACCGAGTTGACCCCTAGGCTATTCACAACCCGCTACCTCATGGACTGATCCAGTCTGCCCACAGAGGAGGATACCCCGCTGATTGGGGATAGAGAAGAGAGAAATTGGGGACAACAACATATTATTCGATCATTAAGTGTATCTAATTATGGATAATAAAGAAATAGACAAAACAAAAAAATAATTATTAAACATAAACCCTATACTTAGGATAGTTCTAAGCCCTTTTTTACATTTTAATTCCCTTAATTCTCACTAGATCCTATAAATAAATTCTCTTATTGCTACCTTTTTACAAAGATTTTAGGCAACTTCTCCTAAGTCCACTACTACTTCTGATACCCCCAAATCTGCCAGATCTTCTTCCCAAAACAAGCATGGTGACAAACTTCCTATGACCCGTGTACTGTGTGTTCAAGGCTGATTTTGGATTATGGGATTAAATATGGAGAAAAGTAGAAAAAGATGGGAAATAATATGAAGATATTACCCTCTAAACTTATCATATGTGAATTTTAGTCATGATTGAATCAGTTTGTATTTAAATTTTTAAAATGGGACTGGGAGATGGCTCATTGGTTAAAGGCACTGCTTGCAAAGCATGCCAACCCAGGTTTGATTTCCCAGTACCACGTAAAGCCAGATGCACAAAGTGGCACATGCATCTGGAGTTCATTTGCAGAGGTTCTCTCTCCCACTCTCTTTTTCTCTTTCTCATGGCAAATAAATAAGATATTTTTTAAAAAATGGAAGAACACCCATGATTTAAAATAAAAAATCAATATTACCAAAGTCCCTTTATAACCCTTTATCAATCCCATTTGTCTTTTGTAGACAACTGTCACCTTTATCAGGTTACAACCTTTCGCATTACATGATTTTGACTGGAGGGAGTTGCATTGTGCCTACAAGCAGGTAGTTACTTAAGAAATGGGAGGAAGCTGTGCTTGAACACAGGTGGGCAAATGTGCTGGGAAAGAGATGGATGGAGAGCTGGCAACTCAGCCCTCTTAGAAACCAATTGTGCTTTGGCATTTGTGTCCCTCTTCTTTGCTCTCCTTAGGGACCCTGTTTGGTGTATCTTTGCACCATGACCGAAGTGGCAGACGTCAGTCTCTGTTGGATTAATCGGTGCAGTCTTTGATCCAAGACATGTGGTCCCTGTAGACATTCAACGTCAACATACTAGCCGCTTGTGGTCTGAAGCTCAGGGTTGTTCACTAGGTTGATGGACTGGTTTGAGCATTTGCATCCCAAAGGCTTCCCTCCTCATCCTGCTCACACATCCATCCACACATCCACTCCCAACAACACAAATATTGACTGTACCAATCATTCATTAGCAGTAAAAAAAAAAAAAAATTGAGAGCAATTATTTTTTTTACTACGCTTGCCTTGAAAGACACCATTAATTACTTTATTGTCGGTGGAGCTGAGCCAGTTTCGGTGTCCAGAGAGCCTGCTCCCACCCAAGAGGTATTTGCAGCTCCGAGGAACACAGCACAGGGTGTCATCTGGCAAGCAGAAGGTTGGCACTGTCCTCTGAAGAGAGATGTCAAGGCTGTGGCTGTCCTGGTGGTGGATTCCTCCTGACTTTGAGTTCACAGGTCTGCATGGGCAGTGACGACAGTAGGTTCCCTGAGGGCTTCACTCAGGAGTAGAGGTGGGCATATGAGAAATTTGTAATGTGTCAGCTGTTTTTAGTTTATTTTTTACTAAAGCATGAAAAATATTTGAAATCATCCTAGAAACAATTACCAGAAAGATAACTTTTTTTTTTCTCATCTTTCATTCTTTCCTCTTCCGCCTTTTTGAGCTGGTCTTTCATGGTTGGGTGTGATGCATGGTCACTAATGAGGGTACTATTGGATGTATTTTCTCCCCTGTCCTGCAGAAATTCAGAAAAAGCCTTAAGGAATTTAAACTTGAACTTGTTTCTTCAATTTGGAAAACTCTCTTTGCCATTTTAAATGTATATGTATTTATTAGAATTGGAAATTCCTTTCAAAAATGTATGTATTATGTATGTGCTCTGTCTCCAAGGGAGAAAATGAACCGGGCCCCGTTGATCACCTTGGGTCTAGCAGGTCCGAACTTCCTGGATTTGGTGAGGATATGAAGACTGATCTCAAGTGTCATACTCTTGGTATTGCCCATCCTCAACCATAAGCTGAACTAGGTTGATAGCAAGTTTAGCATGAGCTAGAGGCTGTTGAATAAGCTCTATAGAAAGAACACAGAAGCACTGCAGTGGAGGAGGTTTGGGGGGTGCATGGTGGACCATGTCACTGTAAGACCTGGAGCATTGTGGAGTGGACACATACAGTGAGACAGACGGGCCATAGTTTTAAAAAATGTATATTTATTTTTAAAAAAGAGAATGGACATGCCAGGGCCTCCTGCCATCGCAAACGAACTCAGATGTATGTGCCACATCTGGCTTTATGTCAGTACTGAGGAATCACATCCAGGCCATCAGGCTTTGCAAGCAAGTACCTTTAACCACTGGGCCATCTCTTCAGCTCATAGACTATATTTTTAAAATGTGAAAGTATTTTAAGGAATATTTCCTAAAGATAATGCCATAGGGATAGGCTGACTGTTTTCTTCCTTGGAAGGCCTATAATAAATAAGAAGTGAAAGAAAAGACATGATGTCTCCAGTTACTCCTGACCACCCTATCTTTGTCAACCACCCCCCTAGAGGCTGCCCACTATGCATTCTAAGCAGCTATAAGTAGCTGTAGTATGAATTACACCCCAACAGTATATACAGATACATTGTGGTTTTATTTTGCCAATGCCTTTTCAACAAAAAGAGTATGTTTCGTATGGGTATATCTTACACCTTGGGTTAAGGTATTGCTTAGTCAATAAAAGTCAATATTAGGGACTGTGTCCTTATGTAGCCGATGTGATATGAAGAAAAGTCTAGGTTGCCATTTAGGACAGTTTAACTAAATAATCAATTCTAGGCTATTCGGATTACATTACATATTCAATTGTTTTTGTTTAAATTAAAGGCTTGATTCTATTACCAAATGCTATGTAATTTCACCCATGTCGTTCACTTATTTAACAATGAGGCGCCGAGTGTGACTAACAATGTGGCTGCCAGAAGAAAGAAGCAAAATAATTACTTTTTCAATATACAAGTTCTCATCATGACGCACAGATCAGTCTGAGTCCCTGGGGCTTGTTCTCACTGTGGATGGGGACCTCAGGGTGGCTTCCCCTCATTTCCTTATGAATACAAAACCTGGACACTGGAGCTTGCCAGGCAGGGGTTTCTTTCTCTCTCTCTCTCTTTTAAAGACTAGTGTTTAACTACAACCACTGGGACCTAAATCAGAGCATCCAGTGGCCAAATATGAATATTAATCAGGCACCAGGCCATGGAGTTCCTCGCCGAGTTTGACAGTTTAAAGGATCAGTTAGTTAATTAGAAGATGACATGGCACACCAGGTCCCCAGGCTCTGTCCTGCCTTCTGTCTCCTCTTTTCATTTTCCTTCTTGACAAGTCGGATTACATCATTACTCCTAGTTTCACTTGTTAGCCCACCATGAAATGAGAATATTTTCAGCTTTAATTATCTGTGGTCTCCTCCCCCATCTCCACAAAGACCAGGCTTAAAATGGAACTCAAAGAGCCATGGTAGAATGGGAGGGTCAAAGGCTCCTAGGCATCCGCTCTCTGGGTCCAGCCATAGCTCATTGCAGGGTGAACGCATGAGATACTGGGTTGTGTCCGTCATGGCGGTGTTTGATCACGTGAAGGCACCGCAGGTGTGGATAGATCATGTCAGGTGTTGCCATGGCTTCTCTGGCTTGGGGTGTCAAATTTTGTAAATGTCTTCTGCACCCCAAAAATACATCGCAAGTTCTGAATAATTTCGCTTTAATTTTTTTCTTCACCATAATGTTTTCCTTTAGGGGATCTTTTTATAGAAAGTATACCTGTGGTTCATATCAGGGCTCAGTTCCCCAGAGGAAAATAAGACTCACATCAACATTTAGCACTTCAAATGCAGCCTTCCCTGATAGACCAAATGGAATTAACTCTTTCATCCTTTCCACTCTGTTCTGTGAACATTTGCCACGACACATTGAAAGCCTAATTAATTACACCATTTTGTTTACATGTCTTCGGGCTTTCCAAGACTCTGAGCTACCCAAGGGAAGGAACTAGGTGTTAAATACATCACGCCTGGTGGACATGAACAATGGAAGGTTCAAAAAGACAAAAGAGAAAGAAATCAAGTATCTAGCTAGTATTTTCCCTTAGTGCTGTGAGGCAGGCACTCCACTGAGTAATTCATTCGATACCAACAGCTCTTCAGAACCATCCTGTGTGGTTAGAGTAAGAAATTTGGACTTAGGAGAACGCTGGCCACATCACAGCATCCTTTGCTAAAGACTCTTAGTTAAGCGGGGCTTGAAGTGTGAGACATCCTAATCTCGGATGCCTGCTCTGCAGGACCACACAGGGTGGCTGCTTTTTCTCAGGCAGATGTCAAAGGGTACCTAATAAGAGGCCGTTTTCCCATTGACAGTGTGCAAAGACGGAAAAGAGCCAGAAAGAGAAAATTTACATGGGTGCTAGGTATTATGCTGTGAGCTGGAAAAGCAGTGGTTTTTAAGGTAGATAGACGCTGATTTAGGAGAAAGGAGACAGCACGAGCTGCTGGAGGGCACTCTAGGGATCTATGCTGTTAGGAGGGCCAGAGAGAAGGTTAGAGGTTATAGGGGAAGCAAACAGGGAGCCCTGTCAAGAAAATGGACCTTAACATTGGTAGTTCCCAGGCTTCCACATCTCAGTGCTGCCCTCTAGGCAACCTGATCTCACAAGGCCCCTAAGATCCTTAATTATCTTGAAAATGGGTGAAAGTGAAGCTTAAACCCTGGCCCTCTCTGGCTTCCTACCTATCCTGTCTCAATTGAAAGTTTACAGAAGGCTCCTGGAGACAACTCCTGAGAACTTACCCTAACCTGCCCTCAGTGGGACTCTGTGGGAAGAAGAGGTGAGGTGAGAGAGGAAGGGTAGGTTTGGGACATGGCTGAAGAGAAAGGCTGAAGGAGGATGAGGAGGTTGGGCCTTGGCAGACTTGAGAGTCTTGAGGATGTCTATGAAAACCTGTGTGGGCCTGGGAAGGGAGCCACAGTAACAGAAGCCAGAGGTGACAGCCAGGTGGATGGATAGACACTCAGGAGTCCACGCCCGAGTCCAGGGAGCCTTAATTAACAGGGAGAAAAGAAGGCTGCCTTCCTGTAAGACACTGCCTAGAAATATACAGGCTAGGGCCGGGGAGGACAACACAAGCATGTCCAGTTCAGAAGGGCCTCCGAGGGCTGGGGAGATGGCTCAGTGTCTTGACCTGAGTTCAGATCCGAGCACCTGTGTCCTTATAATCTCAGTTCTGGGGAGGCAGAGATAGGGAATCCCTGGGACTCTCTTAGCCAACTTGGTGAATTCTAGATTCAGCAAGAAACAGTCTCAAAAAAATAGAGAGCAATCGTGGAAATCACTCAATGTCAACCTCAGGTCTCTGCATACATATGTACACATATAGATCCACATACATGGATACACACCATATTCACATATGGCCTCAAGACTGTGTGTTTCCACTGAGAATAATAATGTTAGCAGAGGGATAAATATGTAGACATATATCATTCCAAGAGTTTGGCGTGAAGCAGGAAGATTAAACTGGCAGGAACAGGAAGAAGTGACATGGAGAGAACAGGAGCTGTGTGTAAGGCACCATCACCAGGCCCTGTGAGAGAGACACAGAAAGACAGGAGCACAGTGACAGAGAAACCACACCAGCCATAGCACGGCTCAGTATGTGGCAGGAGTCACAGAGCAGAAGAGGCAGTGGATTCTCCATCCTTCCACAAGCCTGCTCACCCCACCCTTGTAAAAGGTAGACATTTTCCACCTCTAGAAGCAGTATGTGTGGTGGTTTGAATATAAATGCCCCCCATAAAATCTTGTGTCTTAATTCCCAGCTGGGAGCGCTGTTTGGGAGGGTGTGGAACCTTTAGGAGATGGTGCCTTGCTGGAGGTAGGCCTTTAAGTGTTACAGCTCAACACTGCTCTCTGTCTCTGCTTCCTCCATGCTGATGTGAGGACATGACACAGGTGTCCTGCTCAAGGCCGGCCATGCCTTCCCTGCCGTAATGGACACTTCACCCCAGAACTGTGAGCTGAAAATAAACCCTTTCTTCCTTAATAAGCTGCTTCTGGTTGACTGTTTAGTCCCACCAACAAGAAAATAACTGATAAAGCAAGTTTTCCACATTCCCCCTCCTGCTATCCTGATTTGTGTCTATACCTACAGGGGCCAGAGGCTTAGACAGAGGCTTGGACTAATAAGACAGGGCACTGAGAACTGAGAAAGTGATAGTTACAGTGTGTTTTTAAAAAAGAAATCTTCAAATTATGTGCAATAATTTTTTGAGGCTTTTATCCCAATTAAGGTAGCAACAAAAGAAGTTCATTTTCAGCATCTTTCCTCTTCAGTTGGATCCGTTCATAGGAACACATGAAGGGATACTCTCGAGTTCGAGTCATGAGTAGTGATTACATGATGTGGTCAAGTGCAACCGTGGGATGGCACGATCCAGCAAGGCTCTGATAGAGCGCTCACTATGCACAGACCCTGAGCTAGAATTCATGCACACACCCTGTGAGAGCACTCATTATACACAAACCCGGAGGAAACACTACACAAAGACCCTTGAGGGGCACTCACTATGCACAGACCCTGAGGGAGTACTCACTATCCATATACCCTGAGGAAGCACTCCCTATGCACAGACCCTTGGAGATCACTCCCTATGCACAGACCCTGGGGGAGTACTCACTACACACAGACCCTGATGGAGCACTCAATATCCACAGACCCTGGGAAATCACTCACTATGCACAGACCCTGAGGGAGCACTCACTATCCTCAGATCCACGTATTTGATTCTTTTCTTGTAACAAGTGCTTTCCCCAAGGTGGGTCATGGCAAGGTGGACACAAGAAGAAGGTGGGAAGAATCCAGAGTGCTTAAGGGACTCTTCTGCCATGAAAGGCTTGATATGAAATTAGCTTTACTGTTCCTGAGTTCATTCCTGAAAATGGATAGTGATCTCAGTGTCCACTTAACAGCGTCTTTGTTGATATGATCCTGTGAGCTGCTGCAGGTGCCCATGGGCAGATCACCTTCAAGATGTTGAGGGTGAGACCTCCCAACATCTGGACACACAATAATGGCCTTAACACCTTTGTATATCTCTCTGGTATTACTGCTTCGCTTCAGCAAGCCCACTAATATCAGATGTATCCTACCAGGGACTGTTCTAAATCGCTTCCATTTTCCCTGTCCCTGGGCTGTGACCGTAAGACCAGAATCCTAAGCGGGCACTTTGATCTAGTGTTGTTATTCCTCCCATTTATAGTACAGGAAACTTTATTAGCTTTTGGACACACATGTATCCATTTCAAAGATTAAGTACAATGTCAATAGCTCTAAGCCAGCTCTCAAGTACAGTAAGTTGTTACATTTTCTGAGAGAATGTTTAAAAAATTAGTATTACCATTTGTTAGAAGCCATGGGTCATGATGGCATTTACTAACTTATTCTCTCAAGTGTTGTTTTATATAGAAAGTAAATCCAAGGTGGAAACTTCCTACGTAATTTCAGACCCGATAGCGCATAAACCTTATAGGTACAAATGAATTATGAAGCTTCCATTTACTTGCTGTTATTTTTTCCCCAAATAAGTCTCATCATTGCTCTGTGTTTATCTTCTGAGTAAAGATTTGAAAATACTTCCTTTAGTGCCCAAGTCAGCTTCTGCTAGCATACGCTTCTCC
The DNA here is from genome assembly GCA_004024765.1 of Zapus hudsonius. Lineage (NCBI taxonomy): Eukaryota > Metazoa > Chordata > Mammalia > Rodentia > Dipodidae > Zapus > Zapus hudsonius. The sequence continues at coordinate 46,379 of PVHP010003835.1, forward strand.
CCTCCTGCAGACTCCTTCAGACATCACAGCCAAACAATGCAGGACTCAATTCCAAGCTATTAGAAAAGATAATGTACTGTGGGGCTACGTCCTGAATCCTAGAGTCTGGCCAAGAAGAAAGAGGAGAAGCTAAGGACTGAGGAGCTGGCATAGTTGGTAAAATGCTTACTATACAAGCTTGAGGGCCTGAGTTTAGAGCCCTGTTACCACACAAAAGCCAGGTAGAGATGTATGTACTTATAATCCCAGAGCTGGGGAGAGGAGGTAGGAGAGACTGAGGCTCACGGGCTACCTGTGCTAACTGAATCAGTGAGCTCCAGGTTCAGTGAGAGATGCTATCATAAAGCTAAGGTGGCAAGCAACTGAGGAAGAAACCTGATATCAAACACACACACACACACACACACACACACACAGAGAGAGAGAGAGAGAGAGAGAGAGAGAGAGAGAGAAAGAGAGAGAGAGAGTTGTCTACAGATCCCCTTCTTGTTTTGTGCAACATGAGGCCACCAAAGAAGATAAAAGCAATGCTAGTTATCTGCCCAGTTCTAAATTCAGATTTGGGCTCTCACTGCCTCTGCCTCTGCCCCCAGTGGCACCCTTCCCCTTTTTAAACTTTCCAAGAATCGGACACACAACTTGCCAAGCTCTTCCCTGAGCATCGCATTGCCCTGCATGCAAACTGCTCTTGAGGCGCCTGGCTCTGTCTCTGCTTGGCAAGTTCTTCACACATAGAGCAGCCAGCCCTGATGGGATTTCTCTGATCTCCCACCCTCTCTCCTGCAGCCAGCAACTCCCCCATTGCCTCTAATCCTCACGGGGTCAGGGAGATATGTCAGTCAGCTCAAGTGAGGACCTTTCCTCTTCTCCTCTGCCTCTGTTCTCTGAAGGGCTGACTCCTGTTACTCTGAAGAGGAAGGACTAACTAAGCCCCTCAAGTATGAGATGAGGTCTTCATTCTTCTGCACCCCTCACACCTGTGCTGCTCTGCACAGAAGCACAGTAAGCTCTGGTCTGTTGATTCAGCCATGTCATAAAGCTGTTTGTTGGCCAGAAACTATTTGTCTCCTAAAATTTCTAGCTTTCCTCTCAGATGGAAGAGACTGGCCTTGATCACCATTCTATCCTAAACCCTTAGCATAACTGTCACCCCTGTAAACTAAATGGATGGAAAGACAGGTGGATGAGCCCCAAGGAAGGTGGCAGAGGGCAGATGGTGGCAAATGTTGTGCAACCCGAGATCAATGTTGATGGTGAAATTGAGGTTGGCTTTAACGTGTGTGTGTGTGTGTGTGTGTGTGTATGTGTATGTGTATGTGTATGTGTATGTGTATACAGTACAGCAAGCAAAGGCAAGTGTGCAGGATCTTCCAGCTCATAACTGCATGATACAATGGAAGGCACTGAAGACATCTGTCAGAAACCAGATCGGAACCCAGGAGCAGCCTGGGAACAGACAGACAGAGCTGGCCAAACAGGTGTGGGCAAGGTCACCGTGAGACTGGGATTCAGCACAAGGTGGTCATTCCCTCTAGACACGATAAGCACAGCAGGTGGAGAGTGATGTGGTAGGGGATGAGTCTTCTCTTCATCTTGAAATTCATGCAGTTATTGTTAGTCATTTGTGCATGTGTATGGTGTGTGCATGTACATGTGGGTGTTTATGCATATGAGTGTGTGGGTGGACGTGTGAAAGCCAGAGGTCTAGGTCAAGGGTCTTTCTCAGTTTCTATTTACCTTATTTCTTGAAGCAAGGTCTCTCTCTGAACCTGGAGTTCATGGTTCATCTAGACTGCTGGCTAATGAGCCGCAGGGAACCTCGGTGTCTGCCAAGTGCTGAGGTTATAGGAATACACTGCCACGCTGGCTTTTGCCAGTGCTGAGAGTCCAAACCCAAGTCCTCATGCTTTGTACAGCAAGCACTCTTATTGACTGAACCATCTCCCTGGGCCCCTTATCATTTTTCATACATTGCAAGTGATACTGATTTTCTGTGCTTGATAGGGATTGGATTATATTTGGAAAATACATTTAAGGAAAGCAGACTAAGCCATTTTAAAGAATATTAGTAAATAGTAGCAGAGTCCACTCCTGAAAGACCACAAGTTTTCTATGACAGGATATCTGGAAGACACACATGGAGAAAGGGAAGACCCCACTGGTAAAGATGCTGCAGAGACGTCATCCAGGCCAAGGACCAAGGGATAGTTAGAGTCTGGCAACTAGAAAGCCATCAGCAAACTGAGCCTGGGTACCTAGAGACTCATGAGAGCCACAGATGAGATGGGGGGGTGGCTGCTCCAGGCAGACAAGGAGGGTGACGTGCTGTGCTGATCACTAAACAGTGGTGTCTGGCTCCCAGTAGGCGATGACTAAGGAGTGTGAGCGGATGGGTGGAAGGGATGAGGCAAGGCTTTCATTTCCACCCCTACGGCAGACACGGCTGCTTCTGTCCCTTCAGCCCTGGGCCATGGCAAGGTGAAGATGGGGAGCGAGGTTCTCACACCACCTCTGGGAGGACTCCCAGGGAACACAGCCTCCCTTTAGGTGGAGGAAGGCAGTGGACCTCCAACAGCCTAGCCACACTCTCCACCTGCAGCCTCAGACTGAGGCTCGTTGATTTTCAATCAGAATCTAGAAGCACCAGCAAGGAAACCTGACATCCTGGCACTTTCCAGCTTCAACTGGCCCATGACAGGGCCCTGAAGCAGCTTCGGATGGAGACCACACACCTCCTCTCCTCTGCCTTGGTACAACTCTGTTAGGTCACATGGGAGTGCAAGGTTCTGTATGCCGAATCTTAGGGGTTTATCCAAAGACATATTTCTTTAAAAACTAGTATTTTCGATGACAGTTGTTGGGTTATTTGAATTATCATCAAATTTAAAATTTTGAAGATGCATATCCAGGGTTGGGAACCCCTAACTTGATTGTTGTTTTAAATAATGGGATGAGGTCACATCTGTTCTCCTCCCTCTCACGGTTTTGCAGTGTGCAGTTGTCCTCGTACCATTCTGCTCCAGCTAGTTACCCTGAACTCCAGCAGCACAGGGTGCAGTTGTCAGGAGTCCCCACAACTCCAATTCTAGATCGCTCCCCCGCCATACCTCTGCTGTGAACTGATCACCCTGCCACTTGGTTCCCTCTCTCCTTGGAGCCCTCCACACTCATAGCTAAGCCTGGCTTAGATCCTCTTGGACTCTGAGGGTAGCAGATGCCCCAGTCTGAATTCCCATCATGACACCCTCTCCTATTGCCTCTCCTTCCCTTTCCTCGTGGGTCACTTGTCTCTTCTTCTATCCACTCAGCTTGACTTTCTTACTGTCTCATGTTCAGGGACAGGAGCAGACCCCTGAGATTCCTACAGGTCTGTGACCACCACGGAGGTAGCTGGGAACCTGGCCAGGGTCACAGATCCCCTTTCTGTCACCCTCACAAGCCATTCCTTAAAGAAGTTTTGATTCATCTATCACATATATGCAGGCCCAGAGACCAGGGTCAAATATGAGATCCTTCATATCCCCCAGACTTCTCAGTCACTCCTGTGGGCCATGCTGTCTGATTGATGTAAGTGTGAAGAAAGGAAGCCATGCAGAATGAGACAGGATGCACCCTGCTTGGAGCAGCTACGGTCCTGCTGGCCAACAAGGTCTTTACAGATCACGTGTGTTAATCAAGATCATGGTGAGGACATTGTGTTTCTTAAGTTGTTTTCTTTGCCAGCCCCAGCCCTTTCTCAACAAGAAGCCAACTTTTAGAGCCTGTTGTATGCATCAGCATTCCTTACGCACAAGTAAGGTCTTACCTGCCTCGGGGATACATGGTTCAAATTCTGATCTCATCTCTGCCAGGTGCATGCTGGGTGTTATTGTACACATTACTTTGGCTTCTTCAGCTGTGGTATCCACCTGGGTTAAACAGTGGTAAAAGGTCACTGCCCTCTATATCATCAGTGAGCATCGAGGAAACCTGGCTCACACTCTGATGGTCTTGCTCATAAATGATGGTCCAAAAGCCACCCCACACTCAACCCATCTCCACAGCTCCTGCAAGACATGAATGCATTCTCAGTATTTGAGGGATTGCCTTCTCATCACCCTTGAAGTAATTTGGAGTTTGTTTCCTGTCCCTTATGGGAACCTGGTGCTGACCCCTGAACTAGAGCTAGCTAGAAGGGTTGTCCATCCTTCTAGGATATGGCTTTCCTCTCATTTCATTGTACACTTACAGACTATTCTGAGAACCCTCAGAGGCCTTTGCTCATTGACAAGCTCCCCACCCCAACCAACCTTGGAGCTGGTGACCACCTACCGTGTGGTGGACGGATCTAGTTTTTAGGAGGCTATGAAGTCACCTTTGCAGTCTTCCACAAGGTACTCGGTGGATGGCTGAGTTATCCCACCAGGCTTTCCTGCCCTATTCAGACGTCCACACACAGCTCACGAGTGTCCTCTGTGTAGGAAAACACACTTGCTTGTCCCATATAGGGGTTGTTCCGGGCATTGTCGTTCACAGACATTTCAAGTCTAGCTGGGGAAAATGAAGATAACCTTTTGTCACCTGTGATGGGAAGAGATGCAGGTGCTGTGGCTGTCTGAAGAGTAAAGGAATAGCACAGTGGTGACCCCAGGGTTTAAAGTTCTTTAGAAAACTCAGACTTTCTGTTAAAGCTGCAGCCAGCCACTGCTGTGGTCACCTGGGTGCCAACGTTCTGGCCTCTCCACTGCTGGCCCTGTTGCTCTTGTTGGATTCTTAGCCAACAGCCTTGTTTGAGGTTTGCTAGGCAGGACTTGGAGGCAGACACTCTTCTGTCTGCATGGTGTTTAAAGACAGCAGTAACATGCATGCAGCAGGTGGCTTGCCCCCTCCCTTGCCCATGTCCTCGCAGGGCTCAGCATGGGCCTCCTCTCCAAAGCAATTCAAGTACAGTGATCTGTCAGTCCCTAGCAGTCAGGGTGCTCATCAGCTTCCTGGGGCCCAGAGCTAATGCCCCCAAGACAGCAAAGAAAAAATATCCTTTCATTGTTCACAATAAGATGTGAGGTCCTGAGCAGATGTTCTGGGCTTACAGAGCTTTTCAGAAACAAAACCACACTCCTACTTGTGTGTGTGTGTGTGTGTGTGTGTGTGTGTGTGTGTGTGTGTGTGTATTAAGCCATCTCTTTTTAAAATAAATTTTCCGGCATCTTTGAGGTGGTTTTTTCCTTAGCTGTAATGGCATGCTTTTGTTAAAACAACATGCTTCTTGCTTAAGAACCAAGGGCCAAGTCACCTTGCCTAACCAGAGGTTAACTAGTGACCTAATGAAAGGCCAATTAACCATCTCCTCAGCAAACCACGTCTCTGAATCTCTGGCCAGGACTGGCATGAATGGCTTGTAACTGCCCTACCCAAGAAAATTTAAATAGTATGTTTTCCAAGGCAAAGACCTTGACCTTTTTCTGGTAGCAAACTTCTCTATGTTAGATACTCATTCATTTGATGAGTGTCTTCAGAGCCCAGAGAAGCTCCTGATCAGAGTAGCTCAGTAAATATCTGATGTTGACTCTGTTGGTGGATATTTACTGAGTACTCACACAGAAGGGAGGTAGGTGTTGGACAGACAAACCTAAGTGAGGCCTAGGTCTGGCCCTGAAAGATACCTTTCCCAGGAGGAGGAGGAGGACTGATGCAAACACACACTGGTCCCTTACAGGAGGTAGCATCACCCTGAGGAGATATTATGGCCAGGGTAGAGGTGAGGGTGAAGAAACAGGCTGACGGGCACTCCCAGCAGAGGGCACAGGACAGGCTCAGTGGAATCACAGGGGAACCCAATATAGTAGAGAGTGTGTGCCGACAGAGGGCACAAATAAAGGGAGATCAGGAGGGTTCCCCACCTGTGAGAGCTTGGACTGTGCCCCCTTGAGAGCTGGATTAGTCAGGTGTGCATGTGTGTGCATATGCGTGCGTGTGTAGAAAGGAATGTTCTAGCTGTGGTGTGTGGCAGGAGCTGAAAGAAGAGGGTGGCTAGAACCAGGAAGAGATGAGCTCATCAACGAGTGTGGCTGGGAAGGAGGTTAGAAAGAACCCAAGGAGAAGCCGTGTGGGTTGATTCAAAGAACTCTGTAGATTTGGGGGAGCCCTGTGACTTGCTTCTCTGCCTCGGTGGCTGTGTTTTCATCCTTCTTCCCAGAGACCATGGTGCATGCCTGGAAGTTTGTTGTTTGGTGAGACCCACACCTCTTGCATGCTGTGGAATATAAGGAGGTCCTTTTTGGGATATCAAGAACAAAGGAAACCAGTCAGTGTGCTGAAAACGATGTGCTCATATTACACAGCTTACTTAGCAATTAAATGAAGCTGAGTTCACGCATCCATGTCTGCTCCCACCTTACAGCACCTCTCACGACTTTTGGACTTCAGCGAACAATTACTAAGGACATTGGCTGGGCACCATTGTCTTTTTCATATGGGCCTCTTCTGTTTGTCTCAATGAGCAGACTTAAGAGAAAATAAATTGTGTGTGTGATTATTTTGGCATGTGTCTACATGCAGTGTATATGTACATATGTGTGCAGATACATGTTCCCCATGCACACGCATGTGGAGGTCCTTCTCAATTACCCTTTCCATCTGATTTCCCTGAGACATCCTCTCACTGAGCCCCACCCCCCCCACACACACACTTTTTGTGGTTAGAATGACTGATCAGCAAGTCCCAGCAATGCTTCAGTGTACCTTCAGACAATGCAGTCGGTTACTAATTTGAAAAAATATGTTGGGCATCTTCACCAGACAATGTGTGTCTTTGTGCAGCCAGTAGCTTTTCATTGTTCCTGGAACAGCCATGGTCTCAAAAACAGTTCTATTATAAGTACCTTCCTGCTATTAACACACTCTGTGCCCTCATACTGCCTCTGTGGTTAGCATGACTGGGTGCCATGGTGTGCACCATCACACAAGGGAACCTCCTTTTCTCTGTGTGGCTTATGCACTCTATTTAAGCAGGGTTTTATTGACTTGTTTATTAATGTATTTATTCACAAGAAGAGAGAGGGAAAGAATGGGCATACCAGGGCTCTTGCCACTGCAGATGAACTCCAGATGCATGCACCACTTTGTGCATTTGGCTTTGTATAGGGACTGGGGAATCAAAACCAGGCCCTTAGGCTTCACAAGCAAGCACTTATGTTCGCAAGCAAGCCTTAATGTCTGAGCCATCTCTCTGGCTCTAAGTGGAATTTGAAAAATGAAATTGCATTGTAGCTGTGCTCAATGATGGTAGCAAGTTAAGGGCATGTTGAGCACCAGGTACTCATTTTGTAAGCCTTATTTTAGGCACCATGAGCACACGAGAGCTTTGTATCATTCATTCCAACTGACATACTCATCCCAAGATTGAAAACAACCAGGAGAGGGTTTGCATTGATGTCCTCTCCACTTCCCTCACACTGTGAAGCAGGAGGCTTGTGACAGCCAGCTCATTGAAGTGTCCTTCCGAGAGCTTTTGGCAAAGTGTAACCTGGATACTCACTCATGTGGGACTCTAGAAGGTCAAAACATTTGCCTAAAATTGTCATATATATATATTAGGGAGGTGTTTGCCAACATCTGCATACCTATAGCAAGCATTGGATACAGAAGAAAATGTGAAAATTCCACCATCTTCTATGATGTTAGACAGCAAATAGCTTTGAGAAAATGTAAAACACTGCTCTTCTCCAAAAATATAACTTTGGAAAATATAGAATTTCATAAAATCATTTTATTATAATAAATATTAATATATTGTGGGTTTGTTACTACTATTTCTTAATGAATTAATGAATGAATAACATGTTTCTGACTACGCCTACTTGGTAAATACTGATAGATATAACCCACATAAGAAACACCTCTTCAGTGTTCTCAATATTTTTTGAGACAAAGTATGTAACCCTGGCTAGCCTGGTGCTCACTTTGTAGCCTAGGATTGCCTTCAACTTGTGGCAATCCTCCTGCCTCAGCCCCTCTGAGTGCCAAGATTACATATGTGCATCCACACCTTTTTTTTTTTTTTTTGGTTTTTTTTTTTTTTTGGTTTTTCGAGGTAGGGTCTCGCTCTAGTCCAGGCTGACCTGGAATTCACTATGTAGTCTCAAGGTGGCCTTGAACTCACCGTGATCCTCCTACCTCTGCCTCCCAAATGCTAGGATTAAAGGTGTGCGCCACCACGCCCGGCTTACATCCACACCTTTTAAGGTTAAAGGTTCCTCTAGCAGATACTGGCACTAGAGCTTTTGCACCTTTGATTAAGATGCAGAAGCTTCCTAGCAGGAGGAAAAGGACTTGCTTACATCTCCTACCACTTAGCTTGGACTCATTTCAACATTTATTTGTGGGTGTGTGGAAATGAGTAAACAAAGAACCACTGTGAAGACGCCAGTCCTTCTGACGCTAGAAGAGAGGAGAGTCAACCATGTCTGCAAATCCTCCCCTCCCAGGAGCCTCCCAGCACTCTTTTCTGTTGCATGAATAGTGTTTCCCAGCTTTCACTGTCACTTATGAATTTATGTGACTGTCAGTTGACCCTTCACCTGTTCAGCCTGCTGACCTGTGTCTCCGAAGCACTTTTCCCAGGGAATGTCTCAAGAAGGTGAAATGTCACGCAGGGCACAGTGAACCACTGGGTACTAGGGACCCTGAGGAACTGAGCGGATGGTTCAACATAGAACTGGAGGCCCTGGGGAGACTGCAGAGACCCATGGAGGCTGCTCTGGGGAAGAGGGTGAGGGGTTGGTAAGAAAGGGAAGTTTTGAAAGAGGGCCTCACTCCTGCACAGGCCCTGAGGAAGGACGAAGTCTGTCTCGAGTGTGGTGAGAATGCAGCTGGTGGAAGAAGAGAACTGAGAAATGATTCGATGGCCAGGGACTAGATGTCTCTGTGCCTTCCAGGCCCTGGGGAGGGATTTTATTCCAAATGTGAAGAGAGCTCTCTAGAGGGCTTTTAGAATTCATGAGTGATAAAGGAATGCGATTTCTCTGCATTTCTTTGGAAAGAGCAGCCCAGTGGCTGTGGATAATAGGCCATTGAATGGAGACCCTCTTGGTGGACAAGAGAAGAAGCAAAAGCCACTCCTGAAGGTGTCCTGTGTCACCTGGGTGAGAACTGAAGGCCTTGCCAGGGCAGTGCCACCAGCAGAAACAGGCAGACAGGATAGAGTGATGGGTTGTTGGTGGGGATGGGACCAGAGTATACTATCATTACCTCTCTTTTCTCCCAAATCCTTGCTATAAAGCTCTGGAAGAGAGTTGGCAACATGCCCATGATTCGAGGTTTGTCAAGAGCTTGCTTGAAGGTGGATAGACCCTTCCCAGAGGCCCAGAAAGCCTGGGATCAGAGCTCCTGCCCAGACCTATCTTTGGCTTCCTTTCCTGGGAGCACACTTCAGCTCTGAGCTCCAGCCATGGTGGTGACACCAGGTGAGGCAGACACTTTGTCAACCAGCACCTCAGGGCTGTGAGCTGACCTAGCCACAGCGCAGCGCCTCATTTTCTGTCTGAGAAATGGGACCAGATGTATCTGCTGGCCACAAGCCTAAGCAGAATTTTATTGGGACTGGTTTACTCACGTCTCAGGTGTGTCTGGGCTCCCAGAAAAAGGGAGCATTATACTTGAGGCCCCATGGCACCTCTCAACAGGAGACGTGGGAGTCTTTCTCAGGCAGTTCACCCTGTATCAAGGGAGGGAGGTAGAGAAGGTTCTAGAAGCAACTGTAGGCATTTTAAACATTGCCATTTTGATTGAGACAGAAGAACCTATGCATTTCATTCAGGCAGTGGGGCAAGCCCTTGTTATTTTTGAAAGCTGCGGAGCTCACTCAACAGGACAAAGGCCAGGGGAAGCAGAAAGCAGTGCAGAACAGAACTCCTGTGCTGTCCCTACTAGGCTGCCATCTTCAGTTCTACCCCGAGCTGCTTTCCTGATGCACAACACCAGGAATAGCTTCAGAAGTTCAGGCAGATGTGAAGTAGCCGATTCCTAAGTGTAGCAGCCCACTGGGACTTCTGTGTCACCCAGGAGATGGTCTCTTCTTCCAGGTCCCTTTGACAAAGAACTTTGTGCCTTTGGAAGGGACAGTGCATGTTGGTAAATGATCTTTTTGCTCACCTGTAAGACTGCATCTCTCCTTCCCACTCCTAGCTACTTTGCATACTCATGCATCTAGCTTGCAATTGAAATTTTATATTTTATTCATAGGTAGAGTGTTTTTTTCTCCTGTAACTTTGTACAGTGCTAAATGTTACAGTAATGTTATGCGAGACATGTCCTTCCCATAAAATCCGTTTATGTACCATCATTATCTACAGCATTAAATACATTTTATATAATCAGAAAGTTTATGATATATTTAAAAATGAATTCCTACTTAGCTGAAATGCATCAGGGATTATCCTAAGAGACCTTGCTGAAAAAAATGCAGTCATGTTTATTTGTGACTGCCAGAAAAATGCTTGCAGAATTGTTAGTGTCTTTTATTATTCCCTGCCATTGGAGCACTTGCTTGTTAATTAGAGAAATTTCAACTGTCATAGTTGGCAATTATAGCTTCTGTATCATTGTCTGTTATGAATAGTCAATGAGAGCTGATTAATATGCATGAGCAGCAGTATATATAGTGTGTGCATTGGACCACAATCCAGCTGCCAGAATCACCGGGAGGAGGAGAGTGGGGTGTGTGTGTGTGTGTGTGTGTGTGTGTGTGTGTGTGTGTGTGTGTGTGTCTGCGCGTGCGTGCATGCTGCCAGGGAGAACAGGAGCGTGAAGGGAGGACAGAGTTGCTTCTCAGCCTTGGAGGGCCATGCCTGCGTGAAGCTTTACCACTGCCTGGCTCACCTGAGGCTCTCGGAGAGCCCTTGGATGCCTGCATGCTGACGGAGCTGCTTCTCAACGGGCGCTGGCGGTCCTGAAGTCTTCCTTTGACGTTCCTCCCAACATGGGCTGCAGTCTGTGCAGCGCACAGAAGCAGGAGGAGCAGTACAAATTACTCTATGAAGTTTGCCAGGTAACGAAAGAACGCGTGGCCGGGTATAGCCCAGCTGTGTGCCAGCGCTCACCTGGCAGCGTAACTCCCAGGGCAGGAGCCGGGGCTGTGTGCGTGTGTTCTGAATAAGCCAGTCTTGCCCACTTCTCCGGAGATGTGCTGTTAACTCTCTCAGGAAAGCTGCCTTCCAGCAGCTTTTCGGTGCCTGTTTTTGCGAGTCTAAGTAGCTGTTGATGGTCATTAAATGTGTTTGAAGCAGTCTGTGTCACAAAGCTCCTTGACAACTGAGTGCTTTGCAGAGCGTCCAACCGGAAGGGTCAGTGAGTGGTCACACAGCCTTTGAATAAGTTGGGGAAGACGGGACGATGATGGATGCCTGCAGGGTTTTGTCTCTGTTTACAAATAGTTACAAGGCGCCGCTTGCAATGGAGCAAAGCCCTCTGCTGACTAGTTCTTTCAGCAGCTTCTCGTAATGGGACATGTGGTTCAAATTTATGCTTCACACTTGCCGCTTCTATACGTCTCTGTGGGAAAATTTTAGCAACTTCTAGAGCAAGTGACTTGAGCTTAGGGACTGTCATGCCTGGCAGATGACTTTCCATATCTTCGATATTATTGCTCATATGAAATTTCAGTTGAAATATAAGGGGATATGTGCAATACAACCCAGATAACTTATCGTACATCCATGCCGAAGTGTTTTCTTGTTAAATATTCAAGTCCTAGTTGGAAACATGAGGTTTGACATGGTTCTTGGTAACCTAACTTGGCAGATAAGGGTTTTCCTTTTAAATCATTCTAACCCTTTAAATTTGTTTCAGTAATCAGAAAATCACTCATAAATCCTGTAGGTTTCTAATTCAGTACAGTTAAATAACATTGTGGTAAGCAAGAAAAAAGGTATATGTTCCTTATTTATTATCAATAAATGGCATATTGATACATTTTAGATATAATTTATAGTCTATGATGAAAAATTTGCATACAAATGAGATGGATGTACAAGTTTATTTTTTATCGAGAAATTTATTCTGAGGCATTGATACATTTTTTAAAAGTATGTGATGCTCCATGAATTTGCATGTCATCTTTGCACGGGGCCATTCTAATCCTATCTGTATCATTCCAATATTTTTATAGGTGCTGCCGAAGCATGCACTGATACTTTTTTTTTAATACCCAGACTTGACTTTAAAAAGAATTTGGTTACCTGTCAGTTGAGTGTCATTTTCTCATGAGCCACCAGAGGGCGAGTACCATTATCCAGACAGTCAGAGAGAGCTCCTTAGGCTGGCTTCCTATGTGACCAAAACCTAATGATACCCTGTGTGTATGTGTGTGTGTGGGGGGGGGGGGGGTGTCTGTGTATTTGTCTGTCTGTATTCCACAGCACATAGAAAAGAATCAAAACAAACTGTTTGAGGCTTGGAATCTCCTACCTGCAAAACACAATCATCTTAATTAAGCCTTAGAAACAGACTTCTGGCTTTCAACTTTATGCTCAGGACTTGACCAGTGTTCTTTTCCCAGCAGTCTGGGGACATGTGGGAGGTATGGGTGACAGCACTGTCACCATTGACGATGTGGCCCCCATTCCTTATGTGATCATTCAGTGTGTTGTAAGCCTCAGTTTGCTCAGTGATCCTATGCAATGAGCTGAGCATTCAGAAGCCAGCTGGACCAAGCACTGGACCCCATCCACTGGGCAAGGTGCTATGTGAGACTCGGCTCCTGAAAAGCAGAAAGAGTTCAGTGGTTTTTAAAAATCCATTTTTGCATGTTACCGTCAATGTACCAAAAGTATTGTTTGGCATTCATTACTGCAGACGTGTTCATCTCATCAGCGCCTCCAAACCCAGCTCTGTCATGTCTCCAGCAAGCTGTATTGGCTTGTCTTTTATCCATCTCTACCATGTGTGCTCTTTACCCCTGACAGCTGCCCCAAAAGAGGGAGCCTGGGTTCTGTTTGTTTGTTTTCTACTAGGTGAATTTATGTGGGAATATTTCTGGCTGGAGTATGGTATGCTAAATTGCTGATAAATGGTTTCCATCTGAAACACACATCGTCAGCAGTTTAGGAGGCCATGCAGATTTATTTCCATGAAACTCAAACAACTTTTCGGACACATTACCCTTGTGCCAGCTAAGTAAAATCCCCCTGCCTCCTATTTTTTGGGAGTCTTGAACCGTAGCATAGAGGAATTCACAAAACACTTGCAGGAATTAATCATTGTGTTCTCGATCTTATTATGCAAAGCCTTATTAGAGCAGAGAAATTAAGGTTTCCATAAATTACAGTTCCAGAAGGTCCGGTGCGTCTGGCTTCAGTAAGCCCTTGTAACAGCAGCACAAAGAGGATCAAATATTGCAGGGCTCCGAGTTGATCCTTTCCTCATCCTGAGATAATTCAAAGAGATGCTCTTCATTAGGGCCATTGGCAAGCTGCCTACAGTTTCTTTTTGGGGATGCTGCGAGCTTAATGATGCAGAACAATGGCTTTGCCAGGAGTTGCACACATACCTTATTGTACTTTTAATCACATTAGAAAAACAACAACATCTCTCCAACTTGCCTGCTCATTAAAGGGTATCACAAAGAGCCCAGACCTATCAGTGGTTGGCAATAGGCGTTCAGGGATGGGCCGAGATATTTGGAACATTTGAATACTTCTAAGGCAATGAGGCAGGTGTCCTCTTGCTCCAAGGCATGTCAGATCATCTCTTCCTGTTGGGAATGTGAATTTAAGTTAGGAGCTACTCCGTGCCTGAGAAACTAGGGACCGATGTTGTGCGACTCTGAATACTGATGAAACTGAAAGGAGAGAAGGCAGAAAAGAAAGATGGAGGTTATTAAAAGGGATACAGTCATCTACTTAGGGAACACCTCTTCTGGGAGCCTCTCAGTTATGTGTGGAGTGCTGAGGAAGGGGTGTAGCCATGGGGAGGACTGTGGCCTATTATCTGAGTATCCATGACTCTGTGACCAAATACTGCCTGTGTCATAGCAAGACTAGGCTGAGGCCAGTCTGTAGATGCTTAAAGAGGGTCTTCCGATGGACACTGTGGGAAAGGGGAAGGGGTTTCTCACCAGGCAGTGCCTTTCATTCTGTCTGCCTATCCTGAAGTCCCCCAGAGACTCTTTGAACAACAGTGGCTTTTGTAAACTTGATTAGGCATCAGAAATAATTCCATTATTTATAAAATGAGTTGGATTTCTAACTAGCAATTGTAAATAACAATTCCCCTAAAGTCTGTGTGACAACTTTCAAAGTGACAAGGAAAACATACTTGTAAAACTACAGTACTATATTCTACAAACATCAGTGGTTTTCCAGACTATTGTACTCTTACTGCGTTATTGGAACTATGCTAAGTGCCAATATCGTTACTATCATTAGTTTACAATGAAGAAACTGACTCACAGAGGAATTGCCACTGGGGTTGAGGGTTACATTTGCACTGTGATTCCCAAATCTGAGGACCTTTTCATGGACACATCATTTTCAGCAATGTAAAGGATTCATAGCTAACATTCTAGAAAGAGTTGAGTCACTTTTGCTTTTGTGTAGCAGGAGATCTTGAATTCGCCTCCTTGTGACTTATCACCTCAGGAAAAGGGGTTCTGGGAAGGCATCAGGGGAATGTGTGGTGGATAAAAAAAGTGAGTTCAGAGCATCACAGAGTTCCCCACTACCTTCCTGGGCAGCTTGCACAATGGATGATTCAAGAACACTCACGTTCTTTTTTCTCTCAGTCATAGCAGGAAATATCAGTTAGTGTGTGTGGGGTGCAAGTGTATGTGTGTATGTTTTTATAAATGTTTGCATATGTGTGTGGGCACACACAAAGGTGTGTATGGAGGCCAGAGATCAGGGTCAGGTATGTGTGTGCATGTGTGGATGAGTGTTTGTGTGTGTGTGGGCACACAAGAAGGTGTGTGTGGAGGCCAGAGGTCAGTGTCAGAACGTGTGTGCACGTGTGGATGAGTGTGGGGGGGGGCACACATGAAGGTGTGTGTGGACCAGAGATCAGTGTCAGGTGTCTTTCTCCCCCATTTCCCACATTATTCTTTGAGATAGGCTCTCTCACTGAACCTAAAGCGTACCAATTCAGCTAGACTAGCTAGCCAGTGAACCCCAGGTATTCCCTCTCTCTGCCTCCCCAGTGCTAGGATTACAGGTGTTCTGGTATCTTATGTTGGTGCAGGCGATCCTAACTCAAGTCTTCATGTTGGTATAGTAAGCGTTTTGCCCTATGAGCTATCTTCTTAACCAAATTTAAGTCTTTCATATTAAAGTTGTTAGTTTTGGAAAGCAAATAATATATCTAGTAACTGTGTCTTCCCAGAACACCACAGCTGTTCTTATTTTTGCCCCTTTCTACATCCACCCATTAACCAGCATATTAGGCAAACCCTGATATCTATGGCAAATATAAATTAGAGAGCAAGTTTCGCAGGCAGGCTGGAAACTTGACTACACACAAGCCTGTTTTCATATTTAATTAGCTGTGTGCAATACTCAATTAGAGTTCACTGCTGCAGCACAAGCAACTGAGGGTCTGCTGCGAATCAGCTGGGCCGTGATATGATTGAGTATGGACAGTCGGTGGCTGTTAATTGGATGAACATGAACTTGACCTCCACACAACACTGCTGGTACCAGCCAAGTTCTCCTGCAAGTAGGAAAGTATTTGCTGAAAACAGCCTCTCGGTCCTAAAAACGTTATTTTAGATGCTGTTTTTCAGTCTGAAATCACTTAAGCAAAGGAGGTTTGCAAAAAAGAAAGCTTACCTGGACCTTATGCAGGCCTGAAATCCCAGCTAATCAGGAAGTGGAGGCAGGAGGATCACAAGTTCTAGGTCAGCCTGGGTAAGTTGATACTCCTGTCTCAAAATGAAAATTTTCAATAAAAATCTCTTTCCACCTAGTTAAATTGAGGCTTCTTAGGAGTATGGGAACTTTCGTGGCCAACAAAGTCACTGTTTACAGTGAGCAGTGAACCATAAACTACTTTTATGTTGATTAAGAAATGAAAAGGGGGCGGAGAGATGACTAAATGTCTAAAGGTGCTTGCTTACAAAGCCTGCTAGCCAGGAGTCAATTCCCCAGTATCCATGTAAAGCCAGATGCACAAGGTGGGGCGTGTGTCTGGAACTTGTTTGCAGAGGCAAGAGGCCCTGGTGCACCCATACTCATTCTCTCACTCCCTCTCTCTCTTAAAAAAAATTTTAAATATATCTTTATTGTCCATAATGAGTTACATTATTTAGTGGGCAAACAATGCGTTTTTATCCCGAATTCCCCAATTCCCCCCCTCCCCATCCCTGAGCAGTTGGATATCCTCCTTCGTGGGCTGACTGTATTAGTCCTTGTGGCAAGGTAGACTTGAAAAAAAAATGAACTTCTTGGGCTAGGACCAGGCTTACCACACTGAGTTTTCCTGTTCCTTTAGAGTGGGTGCCTTTTATCTTCCTTAGTCTGTTGGATGCCTTTCTATGGTGTCCCATGATGCATTTCACTATCCCACAATGCCCTGCAGCACCACTGTATCCCTCCCCTAAGCTTTCCCACTACACTGCACAGTCCCTCTCTATCCCACTGCAGAGCATGCTCACCATAACCCGAGGTGCTACAGTGTCCAGTGTCCAGTTGTGCTGGAGCATTCCCACCAAGTCCCATCTACTGATAAGCTCCTTCACTTCTCCGTCTCATTTCCTTAAGGGTCATATATTATTGTGATCTCCTGTTACATCATGAATTGGGGAGGTCTTGTTGCCTTCAAAACATGATTAGTTGAGCATGTTGGATTCTTCGGAGTTTGTCAGAACAAGGATAAGAGAAGAAGCAGGGATACACCAGTTATGCAACACTAGATGACCATGGTCTGCATAGTATTTGTTATTTCAGTCTCTTAGCCAAACAACCTTGTGCTGAGGAGCCTGTGCTCAATCTGTGCTGGCTGCCCAGATGGATCTCTTAGAATACAGAAAGTTGCTTAACTGTGATCTGTATATCTCTTCTAAACTCTCCATAAACATCTTACTGCGCTCATCCTCCCTGGTCCTGGGCTGACCTTCCAGTACTGGATCTTGCCTGGCCCAAGAAAGTCCTCCACCTATGTGAACCTCTCCACGCACTGTTTCTGCTGAGCACTTCCTAAAACCCATACATCTACCCTTCTTCATCATCTGTCTTGAGTTCCCAACTCCCAGAAAATGTCAGCCCCATGGAATAAGGGCTTTGCCTTGCCTTACATGGTACCCCTAGGTAACCCTGTAGCCATCAAGATCTGTTTACCAAATTAGCTTCTGAAAAAGAAATGTAATGATTGGGTCTCACTTTGGTGTATGTGTGAAGGTTTTTAGAAATGACAAATGAGTCCATGTACCAAGTCTCTAATGGCTTCCAGAGGTACAGCTGCATACTGCCATGAGGCAGGTGGTATAAAGTCACAGGAAGACAGCAGCCCTTCCCGATGGGTTCCTGTCACCCGCCTGCCATGGCAGGCAGGAAGAAACATACGGAAGAGTGAAAAAATGCAGCCTGAATAAATGAGTTCTCATGTGTTCATTAATAATGCAGGAGAGGTCATTGGTAAATGGCAGGAGGTGAGGGTTTAGAGGGAAGAGAGACGACTGTGGTCAGCAGCTCTGAGTAAATACTCCTCTGCATTCTCTGATCACTGTGGGATTAAGCAGGGAACACAGCCTCGCTCTCTAAGCCTGCAAAGCCAGCTCCTATCAGAAGCACCTGCATTTATGTGACAGGCGTCACAATATTGGTGAAATGTAGTCTGGCTGAGCTATTGAACATCAAGTTCTACCTGACAAGTGTCAGGAGTGGATTTGTCCTTCTCAGAATGACCCACTTTCCTTCTTGCTCACCAAGGGCATACTGAGTTATGTGTTCATTGTTGAACTTTGGAAAAGGGCCCCTCTTCCTTCTGCCTAGCACAATAAAAGTGTTTTTCAAATACACTTGGTTCTACTCATTAGCTTATTACCAAGACTAACTGAAATAGTGCAGAAAAGAAAGGGAATTATTTCAGCACCAGTGTGCAGATGTGTTTGCACAGAACTGTCTTGAGGACCACAGGTAGAACTTCCTTCTGAGTCAACCTGTGACTCAGATGAGTTCCCGGATCCACAGGGCCTTCTACTGCTGAGTGAGTGAGAGACCTTACCTCTGACCCCCACAACCAACATGTTTGGGGCTGGAGCCACCAATCTGTGTCCCTTGAGCCCTCCAGGGACCATGCCGGCATGTCACACTACCCTCTGTTGTCAGTTAACCCAAAACTCCTAGAAGAAACGGGGCTCTTGGGTAGTCTAAGCTTTCAAAAGATTTCTCTGATGTCTGATGGATGTATAGGCTGCCAAAAGTCCTATTGCAGACACTTCATTGCAGATTGAAATTTTAACATCTGTTGATTGATACCAAAGGAAGGTAGTCTATTTTGTTTGAGAATTTTTTCAAGTAAATTATTCTATGGTGTCTAGTGCACAAGTGAAAATGGACAGTTAGTGGAGTTTTTCTTTTTTTAAAATCTTATTTATTTGAGTAATACAGTCTCAGAATTGAACAATTTACCCAGGTGTCTACTAGGCTGTGTGTTTTAAAAAATATTTTTATTTATCTGCAATCATAGAGAGACAGACACAAAGATAGAGAGAGAGAGAGTGGGCACACCAGAGCCTCTAGTCAGTGTAAATGAACTCCAGATGCAAGCGCCACTTTGTTCATTTGGCTTTTATATGGGTCCTGGGGAATCGAACCTGGGCCACTAGGCTTTGCAAGCAAGCACCCCAACCACTGAACAATATCTCCAGCCCTATTGGAGTTTTTGTGCAAAGTTAAACTTCTGTGGGTGTCTATGTAGAGCTCTCTGCCTCCTCCAAATATCAGCAAGTAAATCAGCCTCCGTCCTCCTAAATCTACACTTCCTGCCCCTTTTCTAAGAATGACAGATAACACAGTGGCCACTCATTTGCAACTCTCTTGTATACATGGTTAGAAGATAGACTGTTTGTTGGTTCAGAAGATGGATTTTTTCAAAGGTATTTCCAAGGCGCTCTCCAGGTGAGCCTCACCATGCAGCAGCTCCCAGTGGATGTGTGTTCCTTCTCCTCACCCTCTACCCTGTCACTCATGGGGTTGTGAAGGTATTCTATAATTACACTTTTTTTTCTTGCTTGCTGTTTGATATTCAGCTTGTCAAAATGGCTGAGTGTAGAGAACAGAATCTCACTTTCAGCTGGCATCCTGTAGCAGTCTCAAGGCACAAAAATCCCTCCAGGGCCTTCTTGAAAACCAGACTGTATCAGAGTCACCTGGGGGCTTCTAAGTCCCCCAAGCGCTGTGTTCCGCCCTAGGCATTCCATACTGCTGCACTTAAGACCACCCTTCAAGGACCACTGCATAGAGAACTGGATAGAGACTGATGTGTGGATGGAAGGGTGGCATCTACAGTAGGTGGTAGACTTTCTGAAGTTCCACTTGTCTGCAGTCAGCTGGTACTCTCGTGGCTTGGTGATCCTCCTGGTGAGGGATTACAGAATGCTGCACCTCAGGGCTTGGTCATTCACCTCATCATATGGGTATCATCTCCTCTCCCACCATCACCACAGAAAGACGAATACAGTATTGTGAGAGGTTTTGATAGTTTGCATTTGCCTAAATGCTAGCACATATACAGTGTTATTATAACTATTTGTTATTCTGATTTTTTTTTTTGGTTTTTCGAGGTAGGGTCTCACTCTAGCCCAGGCTGACCTGGAACTCACTCTGTAGTCTCAGGGTGGCCTTGAACTCACGGCAATCCTCCTACCTCTGCCTCCCTAGTGCTGGGATTAAAGGCGTGTGCCACCATGCCCAGCTCACTATTTGTTATTCTGTACTGTGCTTGATTTATAAGTTAATCTTTGTCACAGGAATCAATGTATAGGAAAAAAATATAATATACATTTGGAACCATTCATGAGAAGGAATTCTCCCTGGTGCTGGGGGAGAGGAGCTACCACTGCCTAGCTCTTGAGATTGACTCATGCCATGTTTTCTGTCGCCATGGGAGAGAAGTTTCTTTTGCTTTTCATCCATGCCAACACTTGGTGTTGTCTGACTTCTTAATTTTCCATTGTAATGACAATGAAAAAAACCCTCATGGTTATTTCAACTTGCATTATCTTAGGTTTAATGAAGATCGGAATTGTATTTGTCTCATTTGCCTATTGGTCATTTGTGGGTTTCCTTTCTGTGTTTTAAGTGCCCCTGAAACTTTTGTCTATTTCTCTGTTGGATTTTTTTTCATCTTTTCCTTGGGCTAGTTTGTTTGATTTTGGTGTTTTGCAACAATCTTATGTAGCCCTGTTGGCCTTGAACTCATTGTACAGCTGAGGCTGGCTTCCATCTTTTGCACCTCCCAAGTACTGAAATTGCAGGCATGCACCCCATATACCACACCTAGCATCTGTTGATGTTTAGCATTTTTAAAAACATATTTGAGGGGGGCTGTGGAGATCACCCAGCGGATGGAGCACCTACTGTACAAGAGTACCAGGTTAAGATTCCCAGTACCTAGCTAAATGCTGAGTTGGCATGGTAGCCTGCCTACAGTCCTATCCCTTGAGAGGTGGAGACAGGGAATCCCTAAGGCAAACAGGTTAGCCAGACTGCTCCAATAATACTTGGTCTAGATTCAACTGAAAGACCCTGTCTTAGTAAATAGAGAGCCCTAGAGGAAGACATCTG
Source organism: Zapus hudsonius (assembly GCA_004024765.1). Lineage (NCBI taxonomy): Eukaryota > Metazoa > Chordata > Mammalia > Rodentia > Dipodidae > Zapus > Zapus hudsonius. The sequence continues at coordinate 67,132 of PVHP010003835.1, forward strand.
ACATCAACCTCTAATTTCCAAGTGCACATGCACAAACAGGCACACAAACCACACATACATACATGAATTAAAAAACCAGTTAAATAGTGGATTAAAGATGCCTCTCCCCATTTGCAGAGGTCCATGAAAGGATCTTGGTGACATCTTCCAGGGAACCAGACCTCTTAATGTATTTATTGTCTTTCTTTTTCTTTAGGAAATGCATTTTTCCCACAGAGTTATACAGATACCTTTGTTCTCTTCCCCACAATTTTATAAGTTTATATACAGTCTAATATAAATGTGTCTTTCTTGCTATCTTATATATGGATGATATTAGAGTCCAACTTCATTTTTCATAAATGGATTTTATAGTATCCCTTTTAAAAGGTCTATCTCGTTCTATGGAGATTAAATGCTAATTTCACCATGTGTCTGGGCCTCTGCAAACAAACTCCAGATGTGTGGGCCACTTTATGCATCTGGCTCTGTGTGGGTATTGGGGAATTGAACTTGGGTTGTTAGGCATTATAATCAAGTGCCTTAACCTCTGAGCCATCTTTCCAGCCCCCTACTTATCTATATCTTTAAAAATACTATTAACTTATTGAATAGCTAATAAAACTATTAAGAAGAGCTATGGGAATTTATATAGTAAAAGTGTCTTCCTCAAATTCTGAAGGAAAGCAAATAAAAACAATTGTAAAAGGATAAGAGATCAGCTGGCTATAAAGATCTTTTTTAAAAATATAAAATGCTGGAGGGGCCTGGGAGGATGGCTCAGTCAGCAAAGTGCTTGCCAGCAAGCAAGGAGATCTGAGCTCAGACCCAGCACCCACATAAAGCCAGGCATGGCAGCCTGTGATCCCAGCACAGGGAGGGGAAGCAGAGGAATCCCTGAGACTCACTGGCTAGCAGTCTAGACAAATCAGTGAGCTGGGGTTCAGTGACAGACTTTGTCTCAAAAATAAATAAATGAAACATACATAAATGTGGAAAGTAGTGCAGGGAGACACCTGATACAACTTCTGACTTCTACATGCCTGTCTACACACATGCATGCACACACACACATATATACATTCAAGACAAAGGGACACACATGAAAGTCCAAAGGCTAGGAATTAGCTCAGTGATAGAAAGCAGGCACATAGGCAAGACTGGAGGATAAATCCTGAGAAAGAAAAGGAGGGAGAGAAGGAAGGGAGAGGAAAGAAGGGAGAGAAGGAAGGAGGGAGGGAGAGAGAGAAGGAGGAAAGCGAGGGAGGGAGGAAAGGAAGGGAGGGAAGGAGGAAGGTTAGTTGAAAGGTTGGTTGGTTCACATTAGTTTTTTTTTGTTTGTTTTTTGTTTTTTACTGTGGCGCCTTCACCATCAGTGAGAGCATTCTCCCAAGCTGTAGCATTTGTTGAAAAGACAAGACATCTGTCACAGCACAGTTAGAACTGGTCTTTTTATACACACTTCTCCCACATTTTGCATGTTTCTATCTAAAGAAATCTAAAGCAAAAACTTTCTCTTTTGTAGCAAACAACACATGAACCCAATAACACAGACAAGATCGACTCTTCTCAGCATCAAACCAATGGAAGCAGAGTTAATTTGAGAGACAGCCGGGAGAAACAGTTTTCTCCCAGTGTGTTAAGCAGTTTTCCCTAACACACACACACTCCTGTTTTTCCATACGTGGCAATCAATTATTCTCCTCCCCCACCCAAAGTGCTGTGGCACATAACATTAGAAGTGACAAGCATTTTAATAAAAGAAAACTCTGAAGATTACAAGCCAATTTTACTTAATCAAGCAGCTGCTTTCTATCTTAGAAGTCCCCAAAACAGAGAGAGGTAACTCTCCCTTGTGGCAATATCCATTTGTCTCCAGGAGATGAAGAGCAGTGGATCCCCAGCCCCAGAAGCAGTGCTACTTCACATCTGGATTATGTCCCTTTCTGTCTAGTTAAGAAATGACGATCATGAGGAACTTATGCATCTTACATACCAGCTACCACGTGCCACATTTAAAGGCTATAAATTGTTCCTGTTTGGATTAGTTTCTGTGTGCATGCATGCATGTGGGGTTACACATGTGCATGTGGAGGTACGCATGGATGTGGAGGCCAGAGGACAACCTCTGGTCTTGTTCTACAGAGGAGCAGCCACCTTTTTATAAAAGACAGTATCTCAGCCAGGTGTGGTTGTACATACCTTTAATCCCAGCACTCTGGAGGCAGAAGTAGGATTATCACTGTGTTAGGGTGAGACCCTACCTCAAAGAGAGAGAGAGTGAGGAAGTATGTGTCTTACTGGCATGTACCTCACCAAAAGTTCTAGACATTGAGCCCTAGGGATTCTCCTGCCTCTACCTCCCAGTGCCAGGGTCACAAGTGAGCCAACAACCCAGCTTTTTCTATGTGAGTTCTAAGAGTTGGACTTAGGTCCGCATGCTTACAAGACAAGAACTATACTGACTAAGTTATCTCCCCATGAGGTGCCTCCATGTTTCCCTGGGCTTGGTATGTTCCTTTTTTATTTCTATCTCTAGAAAGTTCCTAAATCTAGAGTTTGTGGTGTTGGTCTAGGCATCTGGGAACTTTCCCAGATTTAAAGTCTGGATTATTCCTTGTGTTGGTCTTCCCTCATTCTGTGTAACTAAATAAACTTGGACTTTTTGTTCAAACCCTGCAGAGATCGGGACCTGAGAGTAAGTATCTGTTCCCCAAGAGTAACAGGGAGGAGAAAACGAGATGGGTGCTAAAGTTGAGATGCTTCTCAATTAGCCAAGTAGTTTCAGAACCAACCTAACCCTGTCTAGAGGGAGGAAGGATTTCCAGCCTTGGGTCCTTGATCCATGAATGACCAGTGAGGACCCAACAAGAGGAGTCCCAGGAACTTGGTTGTGGTCCTCCTCATGTCCTAATAGTGACTGAGCTATGCAGAGCTCCTATCATGCAGGGCACATGCCTTAGGAACAGGGGGCACACAGACTCTAGTGCAAAGACACTTTTCAGATGAGGCAATGGGGGCCAGAGGAGGGACTGGCTTATCTGGGTTGACCCAGCCAGGGAGTGGCAGAGACAGGATCACAACAGGTGCTCTCTGACTCAGTGTCAAGTGGGGCATGAGTTTCTCCAGCGCACATCAGCAAATGCCTCCTTCCTGGCATCGTACCATGTGGTAGAATGGGAAGTGCTTGTTGTCAAGGGGTATGCCAAAGAAAGATGGGTCACAAAAAGGAGATAACACGTTCATATCAACACTGCACTCATGGGTTGTTCTACCGAAGATGCTTTGAACAGGAAGCAGTGTGGCTCCCTTCTCTGTAGTGTGTCGTGATTTGCAGCTTTGGTGATAAGATGGAGGATCAGTATGGCACCTTGCTTGCCTGGAAGTTCACCTCGGGGTTTTGTAGAAGCGGACGCGGAATTCCACTTTGGATTATCCCAAGGGCAGCCATGTGCTGAGCAGGGGAAGAGAGCGCATGACCAGGATAAGGACTGCCTCAGGAGATACCCGTCCTCTGGAAGTCTCCTTTCTTAAAAGGCAGACTTGGGGGCTTCTAGCTCTACCTTGAGCACTGTGAAAAGTTCTGAGCCTCTGCCCTGTGACCTTGGACCCTTCCTCTGAAGCATGGGTGTATGCTCTTCTTGCTAGAGCATTGGGAGTGTCTAGTGAGCTCTGTGGTGTATGCTGTATGAGGAACCATAAGGCATGGGGCAGCTCTGAATGCTGGCATATCTTGTCAGCTGACTATCAAGGTTCTGGGGCCAAAAGAGAAAGCAATTCCAGAGAAGATGAGAGCAGCTAGGTTTCCCAAACTTGGGAATGCAGATATCCTAGGGGGGGGCAGATAAAATGACAGAGGCAAATCTAGAAAGCCCACATCTGTGGACATCTCAGATACCACTGGTATATCCTCTTCTAGCACCATGGAGCACAGGATCCAGTGGATATCTAAAAGGACAAATCCCCCATATCTGCAGAAGTGGAACTATATAGTACACCTGGAGAAAATGCCCTGATTCTGTCATTTCTTCAACAAGTTTCTGACCACTGCCAGTGTTCCAGGTAGAGGTGGTCACTGGCCATATTACAGTTGACACAGAAATAACAAGGTGATGGTCTTCAGGGTCCTTTTCACCCAGTGTGACCAGGGCCAGATACTAGAGGTACCAAGGGGCTGGGACCCAGTAATGGTGGCCAGAAGCATGGAGCAGTCAGCCTGGCAGGGCAGGAGGAGTTGTGGTCTTCAAGGGCAAGCACTTTAGTCGTACTGCATGATGCATAGGCCTCACATGCCAGCTCCAGGCCAGAGAAGGCTTTGTTTCCAAGGACCATCCTGTGTGACACACACTGCTCCAGCCAAAGCATATGAACACACTTAAGATGGGAAGAATAAAAGTGCCATGTAGATGGTGGTATATGGCTCCACAGAGTGAAATCAAAAGGAAGGAATGTTTGGGGACAGCAATAAAAATATTAACCACATCCCCTCCAAATGAAAGCGGTAATGAAGGGAAGATACCTAGCATGCTGAACACTCATGTAAGTAAAAGGGGCCATGTGTCATCCTCCTGGCCTACATGCCAAGCCTAGGACAGCAGTTAGGACAAGTATATGGCCAGAGATTTCCCCTGAGCACACTCAGCCATGGTCCACGGCAGATCATGCATGGCTATGAGCTCCTGCAGGAGTCACGATGAAATGAGGTCAAAAAAAAAAAAAAGCTTAGCATCATACTGCTGATTTCAAATCAATGAAGAAAAGATTTAAAGGGAAAATCCCAGACCCAAACAAAAGCAGGGGGGCAATTTACTGTTGCTGGAAGCCACTGTGCTAACGCGAGCATCCTCCCCTGGCTGTCTCCCTGGTTCTGGTTCCGATTGACAGGATCCATATTTTTGCCGCCAGCTGTCTCATGGCTTTTTCTCAGACCCACACAGCCCTTGGCTGAGATGAGACGCAAGGGCTTTTCCACCCAGCTGGGCCCCCTCACTGGCCCAGCCGAAGCATGAGAACTGTAAATGCACCCGTCCCCTGCCTCCCCTCTAGCACTCTGCTCTTCAAAGTGTGGAAAATTCTCTTTCCAGCCTCAGCTGGGCATAATCAAACCCCCACTCTCTCCCAATGAGCCCCCTCTGAACACCGCTGCCTTTCCTCATATTCTAATTGCATTATCAAGTGTTTTGTTTGGTTCATTAACTCCTTCCCAGATGATTTCCTCCTGGTAGATTTCTAGCAAATTCTACCCATGTCTAATAAATCATCCTGGAAAATGCTGCAGGTTTTTTTTTCTCTCTCTCTCTCTTGTAGGGATTGAGCCCACACGTTCATTCCTACATCCCTGCAAACATTTGTATTTGCCTTCGTTTCATGAACACAGCCCTTCTGGGTTCATTATAAAAACTCTTTAACAATTCAACCTCAGGCAGTTTCAGTATTGTGCAGGTCTAACCCCGGTGACCAGCATGCATTATACTGGAATGTACCCAGTGTTATTTGCCATTTAAATGAACTTTCTCCAGGCTGGCCATAGGCAATGTATCGGTCTCTTCTTTGTCCCTTTCTAGAAATGAGAATTAGGGAGGTCATCCAAAAGATCAAATACTTTGCTATGATGCCACCATGTAACCAAAACTGAACCCCGGGGGAATGAAGTCAGAAGTCTCTATTGGGTGAGAAGGACTTGGGAGTCTCAGTCCTGCTTCTGAGATATAACAGGATGGCTGAGGCAGGGGATTGTGGTATTGTGCCCAAAAAGGCAGTACGTGTTCACAGGCAGCCTTGGTAGGGTCATCTGAAATGTAGATACCAAGTGAATGAGGCTCTCGCCGCATCAGACAATACCATTATGGGCCAGGATGATGGCTCAGTGGGTAAAACACTTGCTATGCAAGCATGAATGCCTGAGTTTGGATCCCAAGCACCCATATAAAAGCTGGCATGGTGGTGTGCACCTATAATCTTAGTGCTGGGGAAATAGGAACAGGCAGATCCCTGGGGCTTACTGGTCTACATGAGTTGGTGAGAAACCCTGACTCAGGTAAAGAATAATCCGGAAAGACGCCCAACTTTGACATCTGACTTACACGCACACATGCATGCACATACTCACATGCAAGAAAAAGTGCTATTCAGAGCAATTCTCCAACTGACAGGTGGAGAAACTGAGACCCAGGAAGGCTCTGTGGTTTGTTCATGTGACAGCCTGTGCTATTTTGTTGACCATATCCTCTAGCATCATTTCAGTCATTGAATCATCCAACACACACCTCATGAATCCTGCATGCTTCTAACCCGGTTCATGCTTGCTACAAACATTCTGAATTTTTCATTTTTGCTTACTTCAACAAACATATTGCAGACTCCTATGTGCCAGATGTTCTTTGCTACTGAAATATGGACTTCTCTGGCCATTCTCTTTTCCCACGATTTAACTGTGAAAAAGCAAGGATCAATTATGATAATGTTGTCATTCTTTAAAGCCCTTCAGTGACTGCAGAGTTGAGAGGGCAAGTCGTTTTATTCCTTATTTTGCAGGTGATAAATATTCTAGAATGCCATCATTATTCTTTCTGGGCCATTTGTAAGCCACATTTATAAATCTTTGAGAAAGAAGTACAAACTTAAGTTTATTTTTTGATTCATACTGGTTCTAAATCTTGCCCCTAGCTGTCTCCAGTTAGTAATCCCTATTCACTTTCATTGGCTCTTCCTGCACAGAGAATAATTTCTAGAATTCTCCATTCGTTTATCATGGTAGCCATTGGGTAATCATACATTTCAGTGGTGACAACCTAGAATTTATACGTTCTATTGATAAAGTTTGTCTCTGACTGCAAGGGTGTCTCAGGAAACTGACAGTTTTTGGCATTTCTGGAAGCATACATTGAGTATGGTTTAATGCAAGACCTCCATGGAATATTCCTATCTATTCCAAATGAAATTGAAGCTGATAAGATAGATTTGTGGTTTTTTTTCTAGAAATTTTATTCAAAATATGGGCTAGGGAAACAGTTCCTCAAGTAGCATTGCTTGCCACACAAGCATGATGGCCTCAGTGGGCCTAAGTCACCCTGAATTGGATTACCCAGCACCCACCAAGTAAACTGGGTGCGACCACATGTATCTGTATGTGCTGAGTCCTGTGGGGAATAGACTCACTGGGGCTCACAGGTCATCCAGTCTGGCCAAAAATGGCAGCTCCGGGTACAGTGAGAGACTTTGTCTCAAGGAAACAAGCAGCAGGTTAGTAGGGGATAAGACCCAATGTTCTTCTTTGGTCTCTACATGCACACACACATGAAGCACATGCATCTACACACACAATTGCATACACCACACACATGCATACACCACACACATACTACACACAAAACTTTATTCAAATTTAGAAACATTTTCTCAACACAAATGGAAAGAAGCAAATATTTTGTCCTCTAGCCTAAATTTCCCTATCAAGTTGGAAAATAATTTGAATGAAAAATACAAAATCCAGGGTCTGGGGCAGTAGCTCATCGGGTAAAGTGCTTGTAATGCAAGCATAGGACCTGAGTCCTGATCCCCAGCACCCATCATAAAAGCCAGTCATGGGTGTACACCTCTAATCCCAGGGCTGGAGGGGTGGAAACAGGAGGAGATTTCAGGCTTACTGGATAATTTGTCTAGCTAAATAGGTCCAGCGCCAGACCCTTCCACAAAAATAAGGTGGGAGACCAACTAGGAAGCACACCCAATGTCAATTTCTTGTCTCTACATGTGCATTTGCATGTATACACACACACGCAAATAATTTTTTAATTTACAATTTGGTCAAAGTTCAAGAGAAACACCCAGTTTTGTGCTTTAATTTTGCATGCCAACTCCATCACTCCAAGATGACACCATTGCCCT
>PVHP010003836.1:5000-40396 GCA_004024765.1 Zapus hudsonius
AAAAACCCATCACCAACACCACACACACACACACAGCAAATAAGCAGGAGGGCCAAAAAGAATTTCTTCTCATTTATATAGGCTTAGAGTGGAGTCTTACAACCCTTCCTCAGACTTAATGGCTTCCTGAGTCTCTGGAATTTCCTTTCTGCATGGCCCACACAGAAAAGGATGTTTAGTTCTAGCTTCTTTGAGCTTTTTAAATCCTGCCCCTTGCTGAGAGGCTGCCTTCCTGTAAACATCCTCATAGACACACCCAAGATAATTAAAAAGATCAAGTTGACAACAAAACCTAACCATCACAATGTGGATGTTGCAGACCCACGGCAGAGGGTGGTACCACTGCCATCATCCTTGCCATGGTTGGGGAGCACTGGGACTTATGAGGACTAAGGAAATGATCTTGAATGTATACTGCTGTCTCACCAGCATACTAACCGTGGTGGATGAATCTCCACCCTTCCTGGGCTGTTGAAAATGCTCATAATTCAATCTTGAGATGTTGTCTAAAACAGATGTTAATATGCACGAAGAAGGAAGTATAGGGAGATCCAATGGGAGGGCGAGCTGGATTCCATCAACCAGTCAGCATTAGGTGTTCATTAAGCTGGGTAAACTGAAGAGCTATTGAGGACAAGACCTGGATCTCTGAGTTTTCCTTCGGGGAAAGTGTTGATGGCGGTGAGATGCCAGCTTTCAGGAATAATGCAAGCAGAGGCTCAAATGTGTATAGTTAGGTCTTTATAGATTAGCAACATGGACTCATTGTTGCCTTAATGGGTTTGTAACTTACTCCATGCATGCCGTGTTAGTGTCAAGATATGTATTTAGGAACACTTAATTTGTGTCATATTGACAATGAAACTATAATTGTCAATGAGAATGGTGTTTTTAAATTAACATGCCACATAGCCAGTTTATTATACAGTATTTGAACATTTTGTGTTATAATAAAGATCAGGTATTCCCTGTGGTAAATGATGGCTGAATTGTTTTTGGTTAACTATTTAACAGATATGTGCATTCTCTGACTAGTCTTATGTTATAGCATAGAACGTATGTGGAAGAGGGAAGCTTTTACTCTCTTCACTTTGAGAAGTTTAACAAATACCAGTTAACCATCAGATGCATGCTCCTTGAACAGTATGTCACTGTGAAATAAAACATAATCATCTTTTTGTACTAATAACATAAGTATCTTCGATTTTAAGATATGTGTCTAGATTTGACAAGGATGCTTTCTACCAGCCAGGGGAGATCTGATAAACAAAATGCTGCCAGACTAGGAAACATGTTGCCAAGAACACAGGATACTTCATTGGTATCTTCTGGTATCTGAATATCACCTTGACCATGAAGGGCTTCTAAGGGTTGGTTCACCCCAGCCCTCCACTAAAGGTCACTATGTCTGCTGTAGGAAGCAGGGACACATTCTTTGACCTGTGACCCTGAGGCTTGTTCCTGAAAGAATGACTTTGGATGTACCCAATTCTCACTCCCAAGTCAGACCCTGAAGTCACATTCAGCCAAGGCACCTCCCACCACTACTCCTCAGTCCATGTGCCAAAGGACCCTCTGCATCTCTGATCCCCAGAAACATTCAGTGAAAGAGGCAGGGGGGGGAGGGAGGGGGGTACATGGACTTGAACATAAAAAACACTGTACTTTTCTTGAGATGGTACACATATCTGCACGTATGCCTAATACATACATACATGCATACATATAGTATCCATAACTGAGTTTTTAAACTTAAAGAGATAAACAGTGATAAGAAGCTTGGTTTCAATTTTCTACTACAAGCTACATATCATATTTTTAAAATTCCTCTTTACCTATGCCACCTAACATATCTCTAAACTTGTCTTAGAGTTAAGAGGTGGCCAAAGGTAACCGGCATCCTGCTTGTGTATCCTTTGGAATAAGGTAAAATCAGGTTGCTTGCAAACTAATACTGTCTGCCTCATGTCCTGTCTCTCAAACCTTGGGTTAGAAAGTAGCTTAGGTTTGAGCACAGGGAGGAATGGTGAGTGGCTTGTCTAAAACTTGATGTCTTAGCTGTAGAAATGGTCACTGTCTTACTAACAGACATCAGCAAACCTGTGTCAGAAGGCCAGATCTCTCCCTTGGTCTTGTCAGAGAAACATCCATAAGCCTGACTTTCCAAGGCACAGAATTCCCCTGCAAGTCTCAGGTCTGCAGAAACAGAAGGCCTTCTGCAGAGGAGAGAGCTCTGTGCCCCTGTCCCCATCAGGCTGGAGGTTAACACAAGTGAGAGATGCATATAATTAAACTTGCCAAGGCCTGGAAACATAATTAAGGGACATTCCTTGAAAACTGCTCGTTAAAGATTGTCTTTTAATTGCTATCTTGCTGGAAGAGACTAGAACGAATGAGGTTGTCACAATTTCCCAGTCTGTCTTGAATGTTCCGATTTCATAATCGCTGCAGGAAAGTTCTAGTGAGCCAAAGACACAATTCCTGGTCCCCTCATTCATGATAAGCTGGATTCTCCGGCCACCTGCATGGGTGTGTGGATGCCTCGGTCTACCTCCTTCTTACCTAGTGCCGCTGGGCTTTCCACCTGTGGAAAATGACCTTTGGGTCAACCAGTAAAACTCCCAAGGCTTATAGGCCTTGAGAAAATAAATATTTTCTTGATTCTTTAGTGGGTAAATTTGAGTTTTGGAATAAAATGTCTTGTGGCAAGAGATCACATTTGTCAAACACTGATGTTACACCTTACATATTAGGCACGTAGTGTCTATGTAACTGGGTGACTTGAATCCAGCTTTGTAAAATTCCTGATGCCTGGGCCTTGGTCTAGTAGCCAAAGAACTATAGACACAGATCAAATTTGGTCCACTGTTTGATTTCTTTCTTTCTTGGCATGTTTGTGTAGAGTATATAGTGTAGTGTATTTGGGTACGCACAGTGTGTCTCACTGTGACTTTAGTTTGAATTCCTCTAATGACTTCAAAAACCAAAAGAATTATTACTGCTGACATTGCTTAAGAGATGTCACTGTAGGTGGACCAGCTCATCTATTCTTCTTCCTCACAGTGTATGCCCAGACTTCCCTCACGCATTGTACCAACCTTAAAGCTTTGAACCCCAAGTATCGCAGTAGTCCAACCCCTGCTTGCATCTTCCCCAGGCCACCGGCCAGCACTGAGGGGCCTTCCTTCTGTCCCTGTCAACACTGAATATATTGGTTCCAGTTCAAAGGCTCTGCTGGAAGGTGTGCCTAGCTTTTGTTGGTTTAAAGTGGGTGCTGTTGGATACTGGATGTTTTTTTTTGAGACAGGGTGTTGCTATGTAGCCCAAGCTGAAATAGAAATATTTAACCTTCTACCTCGGTTTCGTCAGTACTGGGATTACAAGTCTGTATCACCATGAATAACTGGGTCTGAGATTGTTTTTAAAGCTACTTTATTGAGGTACAATTTATAGACCATAAAATGCACATACAAAGTGTACACTTCGATGAAGGCTGAAAATGCACACACATGAAGCATCCCTTCTGTTCAAGATGCGGAATGTTTCCAACAAACCATGAGGCTCCTCATCTCATCCCTGGGCAACCTCCTCCTTCAATGTTAGCCCAAAGCAACCACTGGTTGGCCTTCTGTCATGGACATTCTTTTTTTTTTTTTTCCCTTGGCCCTTGTAGAAATGGCAAGAGAGACCTTTTCCTATTGATCTGTGTTGTGAGCAGCAACATGGATAACCATATCTATCTACCTGTGACTAAATGCTTGAGCTGGGTCCAAGTTTTGAAATTCAAAATCAAAGTTGCCAAGAATATTTGCATACAAAATTATTGGCAAATATTTAGGAGCAGGATTGCCGGGGCCTAAAAGTGTTAAACATAAGAAACTTCTATTTTCCTCCATTTCACACTTCTACCCAATGGGCTATTTTTTAAATCAAAATGCAGTGTTATCAGTCTCTACTTCCAATCATCCTCCTGAGAAAGGAGTGGGGTGTCACTGTGGCTTTAACTAGCAGTCCCCAATGTCAGTGATGCATTTTTTTCTTGTGTGCTTAGTGACTATGCATAGGTCTTCCTCTGTGAAGTGACCCGCCAGCCTTCAGCCCACTCCTTCTGTTAAAATCTGCTTCATTTCTTCTTATTGACTTGTGATTTTTTTTATCTCTTCTAGAGAGAAGCCATTTCCCAGGTACATTTTTATGAAAAAAAAATCCTTAAATTTAACCCAACTTTTAATTTTCTCATTAGTGTGTTCCAAACAGCAGTTTCTTAACAAAACTTTTTATTGACAAATTCTATAAATATAGAAAATATACCATGATCAAATCCACTCCCACAACCTCCCCTCCCCACTCCCAAGTCCCACCTCCACTGAATCCCTTTTTTCCAACTAGTATCTCTTCTTTTTTGATGTCATCACTTTTTTCCCTTCTGTTACGCAAGTCTTGTGTAGATAGTGTCAGCCACTGTGAGGTCATGAATATCAAGGCCATTTTGTGTCTGGAAGAGTGCACTCCTCCCCTTCCTTTGGCCCTTACGTTCCTTCCACTGCCTCTTCTGCAATGGTCCCTGAGCCCTGGAGGGTGTGATGGAGATGTCTCATTTAGGGCTCCACTGTGACTTCTCAGCACTCTGCCAAGTTTTGAGTCAGCGCAGTGCTCCCCACTAACTGAAAAGAGCAGCTTCTCTAAGCAAAAGTGAGAGAAGCAGGAATATATGGGCATCAATGGAAGTGCTTAGAGGGCAGTTTGTACACATAATATATGCATTTAGCAAACAACAGTGGTCGTTTTCCCTGAGGGCTTATGATCTCCCCAGTCAGTACAAGGAATGAATTCCCTCTCACGCAACGGACCCCAAGCCCAATCAGAAAACAGTTGGTCTTCCCCATAACAGGCATGCCACCATTGCACCAGTCGATACATTTGGCCTGGTTAGTCAGCCATAAAGCTTACCGGATCCACTGCTAGTTAATGCCATTGGGATTTTGCTCCTCCAACAGGCTGCATGGTCTTTCCAGCATCCTGACAGCTAGTCAGCAGGGAGGAGGCTTTCATCTCAGCTCCAGTTTGATTTCTCAGTGACCTGCAGCCCAAGTATGTGGAATCTTCAGCAATAGGGTCTCACCATCTAGTTCTGGTGGCAGTCAGCAACACTGGCAATAGCCTGTAATGTTTGGGGGCATCAGGGTCCGACCTAGCCAACAACTCACTGGATGTTTTCCCGCTCCTCCCCTTCCCCGCACTGACATTTTTCTAATAGGATCCTATGGATTGCAGACATATTATTTTCTACCTCCATGGGATACTTCAATAACAAAAATTTTGACTTTTATAAATTTTATCCCCCCCTCAGCTTTTAAACACATGTTTTATTGTTTACAAAACATTATATGGCTAGTATATATCTCAACTATCCCACACCAGTTCCCCTGTGATCCACAGGCCCATTCAGCAAGGCCCACTAATCACAAAGAAAGCACTGTGCAGGCACTACTGTTAACTCATTCCCTGTTTGTTTGGTTTCCCTGGCCACCATCCACTGTCCCAGGATTTCATCAGGGTAGCACACAGAATGCAGTAATCACACAGCCAGACCAGGCTCTCTAGACTATAACAGTTTCTTGGCCTTTCCTTGTGTGTGATAATTGTTGGGTGTCACCTTGGAGGTCCCTCAGATAGGGTTTGCCTGATGATTTCCTGATGACTAGGCAGGGTCATGGGTTTGGGGTAAACGTGGCATCTAATGCAGTTCATTTCAGCATCTGGGTTTTATTTGTTTTGTTTTGTTTTTAAGTTTTGTACCTTTGGTGTTCTGGGAATTTTTTGTTTGTTTTGTTTTTGTTTTTCAAGGTAGGTTTTTATTCTAGCTCAGGCTAACCTGGAGTTCACTATGTAGTCTCAGGGTGGCCTCAAACCCATGGTAATCCTCCTACCTCCCCAGTGCTGGGATTAAAGGTGTGCACCATCGTGCCTGGGCCATCCTGGGAACTTTTTGACCATGATAGAGTAGAGAGAAATTTCCCAGAAATTGGGTAACTTTAGAGTCTACTCAGCATTTTGAAATAATCTAGTGAGAGGTATGAACAGAGGGCTGTTTTCTTACTTTGTATGACACAGCACCTGGTTTCCATGGTGACATGTCTTTAAAAAGAATGTCTTGGACTGGAGACATGGCTTGTTAGTTAAAGTTGCTTGCTTGCAAAGCCCGAAAGACTGGGTTTCTTTCCCCAGTACCCACATAAAGCCAGTTACCCAAAGCAGGGCATATGTCTGGAGTTCATATGCAGTGGCAGGGTCCCTGGTATGTCCATTCTTATTCTCCATTTATTTGCAGATAAATAAAATTCAGAAAAGAACATCTTTCCCCAGACAATTTCCATGTCTCCTGCACAATCACCCAGTGTATGTATGTACAAGGGTCCTTTACTGAATTCTCTGCTTGTTTCAGGAATCTGTAAGCTTCTCATACCAGCCATACCCACCCTGACGTCTACAGCTTTGGATCCAGTCTTGGAATGAAGTGAGACAAATCTTTAGCTTCCTCAGCCTGGTTTCAGCTACATGAGCTCTTTTTGGAATCAACTTGTCAGTTTCTGTGGGTTTTCCTGAGTCATGTGGAATTTGTCTCCTATTTTAGGAGACACATATCAAGTTCAGAGGAAATATTGAGTGATTTAAAGATTCTAACTTTCTAAAAAACTTATTGTATGACTCAGCACATGATTCTTTGAAAACTATGTATTCACTTCCCTATTGGGTTGGGAACCTATATTCTCTGGCTTCAGAATCTTCACATGTTGTCTTACCTTGGCAGTCATGTGGCTTCCCACGAAAGGATTATTTGTCCACCACCATCCTATGTTCTTCACATCCAGAGAGACCCAGTGCTGCTGATGATCTGTGGCCCAGTTTGATGAACCTTTGGCGGAAATGTACTGAGTATTCCAAATGGTGACAAGAATGGATCTTAAATATTGGTGTCACAAAAATAGAAATATTTGTGATAATCGATGTGTTACTTTCCTGATTAATCATTCCACATGTATTGAAACACATTGTGCCACATCATTATTGCTTCAAGAAAGTAAGAGCCCCCTTCAGCAACAATGCACAAAGGGGGAAGAAAAAAAGAAAAACTGGCTCCTCAGGTGCAGTTCATAACCCCTAAACTATGGACAGATCCAGTGTGCGCACCGAGGAAGGACTCCAGTGGGTAGGGGACGGAGAGGAGGGAAACAGGGACACCTTCATAAGAGTTGTTTATACAATGTATACACTTACTCATAATAAAGATATTAATTTAAAAAAGAATGAGGCATAAATAAAAGGTTTAACTGTCCAAAAAAAAAGAAAAAAGACATTTCATGACTGGGGAGATGGCTCTGTGGGTAATGGGCTTGCTATACGAGCTGAAACTTGAGTTAGGGTCCCAGCACCCATGTGAAAGCTGGGTGTGGTTGCACTTAGTTTTAATCCCAGCTCTGGAGGCAGGAGGATTCCTGGAGCTGGCTTCTTAGCCAGTTTAGACAAATTGGTGAACTCACGGTCCAGTGAGAGACCCCTTCTCAAACACTAAGGAGGAAAGTGATTAAGGAAGCTACCCTATGTTAAACTCTGGCCTCTGCGTTCACATGTCCTCACATGTATACACACACCCACACACCGAGGAACACGCAACACACTCACGCAGTATACCACACATATACATCTGTCAATTTTTTGCAAAACAATACTTCAAAAAGTCTGTTTTAATTGGCATTTTTTTCTACATATGTATTTTGACTGTCTGACTTTAGGAATTTATCTCAGCATCATCCTGTGGTTTTCCTGCATGGGGCTCACTGATCATCTCAGTCTCCCTGCCTGTCCCGACTAATCATCCACTCATCAAGGACCCTGTGAATGGGACTTGTGGGGCTCCCAGATCAGGGGTGACCTATACCATGCTTGGTAGTCAGGCTCAGTGTGCTCCTCACATCTTAGCAGGTGGCAAAGCTCACGGGTGCTCCCGTGCACACATGTCTGATCTTTCTCTGGGTGTCTTGGGAGAATCCTTCCCACACTGTGGTCCAGAATGCCTTCCCACTTGGAAAGTGGAGGCTTCATATCTGTGCTCCCCACTCTCCCGAAGGATCCCCAAAGTCCACTATCTAAAGAAATCCTGATCATTTCATTGGTTTAATTTTCTGGCTCTTTATGATGGCTATGTTGGCTTATGCAGCATGCACCTAACAAGATTTTTAACTAAATAAAATGAAAATGTCAATATTGTTCATAAGATTTAAATATGATGCAGGATTCTATGACATAATAATCAAAATGTCCAGGATGCAATCCAGAATTACTTGGCATAAAACGAGCTGGGAAAATCTCAGCTCTCATGTGACAAGATACTCAACAGATGTCTGTGCCAACAGGCTCCAGATGCTGGAATCATCCAACAAATACTTTAACACTGCTATTATACATCTGTCCCAAAAAACCATGACCCCCTTGAAATGACTGATATAATAGAGTCTGAGCAAGGGAGGAAAAATATAATGAAAAACAACAAATGAAAATTTAAAACTGACACAGTAGCAGAAACTTCAGGAACAGCAGTGAATTTTAGAAATGGCTAATTCAGGGATCCTCAGGACAGTGACATGACTCTAACTTCTATGTCATCAGAGAACCAGAGAAGAGGTAGTCTGGGGTTGGAAAAAAAAAGTGTGTTTTTCAAATTCTGGGACAGGCATAAGCAGACTGACAGAGGGAGCTGAGGAACACCTCAATCCTATGAAGGCAAAGAAACTCAATACAGACAGACCACAGGAAGACTCACGAGAGCCCAAAGCAACAGAAGGCATCGTTGGTGGGAAGAGATGCCCTTGCAATGGGGGTGATTCGAAGAGCAGACATCCCCATCAGAAGCTGTGGCATGGCAGGAAACCTCTCCCATGCTGCAAGGGAAGACCTGGAAGCCCCGTATGCAGAGAAGATTCCCTCAGCAATGATGGCACAAGAGGCTTTCTCAGTGGAAGAGAGAATGACAGGCATCAGAGACCCATAGAATTGCCAGGAAAAGTTTAGTAAAAGGGGAAGTTTGCTCAAGTGGGCTTGGAGACTGAAATCAAAGGATAGACAATAGAAGAGATGAGTGTTGGGTGAGAGCTAGGTGCTCTTCTCTGAGGACTTTTGAAAGTGAAATTTATGAGATTTTGCTGATGGGGCTTTAAAGACATGTCGATGTTACATGGATGACAACTGTCACATCAAAGGGAAGGGAAAGACAGCATCATTGTAGGGTAGAATGTTGATTCCAAGTAGACTATCAAAGATGGATGTTTGAGTCCCAAAGAAACTCAGAAGTTATACACACACACACACACACACACACACACACACACACACAAATATATATAAAGCTAAAGCCCCAAATTCCAAGAGTTACCTTAAACAAAATGGTCCAAATGGAGCAAGAGAAAAGACACCTCACATTACACTAGGTCAACAGGAAATACACACACTTCCACATCAGTCATGATGCCTCCCGCCTTCTGAAGACCAAGGATGGAAAGGGCAAGGCAGGAAGCGTGGACCAGTGCAAACCAGAGCCCATGACCAGGAGGTAGACAGAAGCACATTTGGGGCAGAAGAGACAATGGGGCCGAAGACGGGCATCGCCTGATGTAAATGCATTATTTCACATTAAATATGTGATCTAGATGCATGCGAAAGCAGTGTGGCAACTGGTGTAGTTCTTCTAACCAGCCATGTTGTAACTGGTAAACTACCATACAGGGAATCACCAAAGATCCAGATCTAGACAGTTCTAGAATGCTGAATCTTTCCAGTGGTGCAGGAACACCAGCCAGGCACTCCCAATGAGTGTCTTACAGACTCCAGCCACCAGCAGAGCTCTGCACACCTGTAGGGCTTCCCAGGAAAGACTGCCACTGGTCACCAATCAAAGCAAGCTATAAGTCAGTAGTAACAGGAAGATGCAAGAGAACCATAAAACTCTGGAAAATTAACCACAATTCTTGTAAATAATCTGAGAACAGAAAGGGAAGTGTCAAAGGACATATAACTGGAATAAAAGGATAATAAAAATACAGCTTATTGAGTTTCAGAGGTGAACTTGTAAGCAGATCTAGAAGGGAAGATTCAGTATCACAGCACTCATGAGAAGCCAAAAACAGCTCCATAATGAAGACATTTGTAGCTTCATAAAGGAATAAAAAAAACCACAACAAACACCTGCCAGGGGATGATATAGAACGATGCAGGAGGGAGCTGGATCCATGGAGACAGATGTCACAGGGATAATGACACACTCTGAATGCTGGTTCTTCGAACTGATCGATAGAATTGGTAAACTTCTAGCTAGACTGACAAGGAAAAAAGAGAGACAAAAGACTCCAATTACCAATCAATGCAGGAAGTGGTTTCCCCCGTGGACGTTACAGAGACAAGAAGGGCGTTGAGTGCAAGTTACCCTGCACTCTGAATGCTCACTATTAGCAAAAGGAATCTAATTGTTCAGAAATATAACATGTCTGGGTGAGTCCAAGAGAAGAATGATACACAAATAAGATTTAGAGAAAATATTTGTAGGTGCATGCCAGAAAATAGACTTATATCTGAAATACATACATCTAAATGCCCCCAAGCAGTCGAAGTAAAAGAATCCTATTAAACATGTATAAAAGATCTGTAGAAACTTGTCACCACAGAGACCTGAATAAGCACGGAAAGAGATGTCCATTTGCCAGCAGGAAAATGCAAAGTGTTACCACGAGCTGCTGAGAGGCATACAGTACAAATATACAATAGCCAAAGCCCTATGGTCCCTGGATCACCTGGCTGGTTTCCCATTTCTCTGAAAAATCTCAGTGTCTTATCGAGTTGATCACATCTTCACACATTGCTCAGTCATCACACCCCCGGATATCACTCCTAAAATCATGGAAATATGTGTTCCTGACACCTGTGTAGAAATATATGTGGCAGTGTTTAATACCCCAACCTTGCACATTTCTCTAGTCCTCTAAGTTTAGTAGGTGTGCAACTCGAGGTGTGCCTGTTTGGTGGGTCAGCTCTCAGCATTGGCGAGGACTATGAATGGAGCTCACACACTGTGCTGTGTGGAAGATGCCGGCTGGGAAAGTTACACCAGCATGGATGGCATGATCACATGTATGCCTAGGTGATGTCCCCTGATGACACCGTAGAGAAGGGCTCCTAAGGGTCAAGGCTCCAGAGGCAGCTGCAAAGAGAAGAGGAATCTGCAAAGTTCCTGATGTGGGGAAACTAGAAGCCTGAGTCTGGTGATGTTTTCACAAACCTGCACACGGCACCAGGTCACGCCTACTGAGACAATCTGAAATTAAAATTTAGGGAAAACCCTAAGAGACAATAACAGTAGAGTGTTAAGAAAATCATGACAAAGTTGCTTGATAGATTATGAAAATCCTGATGTTAACATTGTAGCACACTTTTAACAGTATCGGTAGAAATTAGTTATATTGTGAAATGGTGGATGACATCTGATGCAATCAAAGTTCAGCCTGGAGAAATGAAAGGATTGGTCAAAAGTTAAAAAGTCAGTTTCTCTATAGCCTGGGGAGATGGCTCTGTTGGTAAAGTACTGGCCTCCCAAGCCTGAGAGAACCTGACTTCAACCTCAGGCATAGTGGCGCACACAGCAAGCCCAGTGATGAGGAGAAGGAAAACAGGTGCATCCCTGGAATTCATCACCATTTTAGCTCAGGGAGTGAGTACAAAGCCTCTGAGAAGAAGGTGGACAACTCTTGAGGAATGATACCCTGGTCTCCACACGCACATGCCCACACAGGGCCTGCACACACATAAAATTGCTATTCATACAATCATAGGTATTTTTCTCTTATTATTCTAGAATTGTTGTAGTGGTCACAAACCACTTTATAATATATCAAATTATTTTTTAAATGGGCTGGAGAAGTGGCTTAGTGGTTAAAGCAAATGCTTGTA
This sequence comes from Zapus hudsonius, assembly GCA_004024765.1. Taxonomy (NCBI): domain Eukaryota; kingdom Metazoa; phylum Chordata; class Mammalia; order Rodentia; family Dipodidae; genus Zapus; species Zapus hudsonius. The sequence continues at coordinate 16,995 of PVHP010003836.1, forward strand.
AAGCCTGATGACCCGGGTTCAATTCCCCAGTACCCACATAAAGCCAGATGCACAAAGTGGCACATGCAACTGGAGTTCATTTGCAGTGGCTGGAGGCATGGTATGCATATTCTCTGGCTCTCCTCTCTATCTACTTGTAAGTAAATAAAAATATTTGCAAAATTTTTTAAAGTCATACTTTTCTGTTATGCACAGAATATATGAAACTTCATGTAAGATGCATAAAGCTATCAAAGGTATTGCATATTTTAAAAAGGCATCCTGTATACACAGGCCGACCTGCATGTTCTAACTTCTCCTCTTGGGTTTCACTTCAGGAACATATAGTCATGACAGACAGAAGCCCAGGGCAGGGTCTCTGTAGAGCTCCCATTTGAACACACAGGAAGAAGTCTGTGCAACATGAGGACTTGCTTCTGAATTAATAACTTGCAAGTGAATGTTTTAACAAAATCTAGTAATAATAAGAGAGGCAGCAATAGGATAATGTTTCTCCCTCATTCCACTGAACGATCATTTCTTCTGATAGGAGACAAAGGGTCAGAGGTAAAGGTTCAGAGGTAGTGTCCGGTCACAGTGACTTTCTCTTCAGTTCAGCTCACAGTGTGCTCAATGTCATTTATACCAGAGCCTCCCACGCCAGGCTTTGGGAGGTGACACAGGCGTCAGAATGCGCCCTGTGTGATGAGACCCATGGCACCCACCAAGGGTCCAGGAGTTTTCATTTCTTGTTGAAGGAAGGCATAGCTGGCTTGGCTAGCATTGCTGAAGTGAAGCTCTGAGCACACGTGACATGGATACACAGCCCTACAGCCTCTTCCTAAGCACTGTGCATCCACTTTTGCTGTTGGGAATCATTGACCCTCAGTTAGATACCAAGACATAGATCGTAAATTAATTCAGATTCTAGAATCAAAGAAAGCCCAGAAAAGCATCTGTCGGGCCAGAGGCCAACTTTATAAACAAAGAAAAACAAAACCAACCGGAAACACAAACACAGAGACCCATTGTGTGGACTGGGCATCTCCAGGAGCTCCGGCCTGCAGAATGGGCAAGACAGGATATTTGGGCCCTCTTCCCCACCCATCTTGCTGGTGCTCTGTCTAACAAGAGGCATGTGGTGACCCATAATTATGGCAGATCCGCAGCAGGTTTCAGGAGCATCTGAGCTGCGGTACCCAGCAGCCTCCATCTGCTGCTGGCCTCTGTGCCTCCCATGGGGCGACCTGGCTAATTTTTCAGTCAATTAGCAGAGGGTGCTTTTGTTCTGCCGCTAGCCCCCTGGGCTCTGCTTACACAGGAGCTTGGAGTTCAGATGGGCTGGGTTTGGAAAAGCATATTGTGTTGGTTTTTTCCGTGACCCTGTGACATTGTTGGGCAAACGTTATCTCAGTAATCTGGGTGATTAGCAGACAAGCCCAGGAGCTGGGCTTCCATTTGTGTGTGAGTGTGTGAGTGTGTGCGTATGTGTGTGTGGAGGGGGCCTGGGGAGGGGCTCAGATGAGCTGTTTTACATATACCACATGTTCAGTGACCCTCCACAGCTGGTGTCCAGTTTATTTATTAAAAGTAGAAAAGTCAGTCACCATAACTCGGATGAGGCCAGGATTAAAGGGCCATGCAGGTTTGCTGGGCACAAATCAACTAGCTCACTCATCCTATCAGAAGTGGTCTGGTCCAGCAGCACTGGGAAGATCTGGGCTCAGTTTCCCTAGGCAAAGTAGGGAAGGATTAGAGCTAGGTGAGAGCCACCTAGGGACACCCTGGGGTCCTGGCTACCTGGAAGAGGGCTCGTCACCTGGGTCCTGTTGCCTTCTTCTGCACTTGAGGTCCAGATGTCTCCGAAACACTGAATGTGGGTATCTCTTCTGCCTCAGGGTCCTGTGCAGTCTGCCAGTCCTCAGACGAACTTGGAGAGTATGTTGAGGGCCCCTGGGTGATATCACCCTGAGGGTTCCTAGGGCTTCTTCTAGCATGACGTTGGGAGCATCTCCACTTGGCCACCTGGCACAAGTCTACTGGGTCTCCACGCACAGATGGGAGCCCTGCTTCTCTCCCTCTGTGATCCTAAAGTGTATTTGGCTCTTCTTTTCCCCTCAAATGAAACTATCTTTCAGTCTTCTTATAATTAAAACTGATCTGAGTACAACATGGTATTGGCTCATTCTTTCAAGAAAGTATTTCTAGTGAAAATCCCACTGGTTGTGTGTCCTCTCCATCTCTGGAGATGTGTGTGTGTGTGTGTGTGTGTGTGTGTGTGTGTGTGTGTGTGGCTGGTATTTGTGATGCTGATGTCCCTAAATATCCTCACCAGGCCAGCAGCTGGGGCATCTATACAGTCCTCAGGAGCCTCCCACCCAGGGCTGGCCCCATCCCCTCCCCTGCACGTGATGCCACTCACTCCCTGTGCCATCTTGGCAGGGGTCCCGTTGACCCAGGCCCTCCTCCTTGCTCCACTCATAACCTCCCTGCGGATTTCCCTGCTGGATGCCAGGAGGCTCCCCTCCCCCTCTTTCATGTGCCTGGCCTTCTGGCTATGTCTTCCCATAGTTAATAAATATACCTTCCCTCCGCATGGAGTGATAAAATATTCACTGGGTTTGAACTGGGGTTAGCAGATTTCTGAAAATTTCATCGCATGACAGCCTGTCCTGCATAATCCCCTCAGCTGCCTCGTGTTCCAGGCAGAAGAGACCCTATGTATCACTCTGATAGTCTAGCATTACACTTGTATCGTCTCCCTGTCCCCAGCATATGGGACTGTGTATACCCTTAGGCCCCGTTCTCTCTCTCTCTCTCTCTCTCTCTCTCTCTCTCTCTCTCTCTCTCTGCTTTTAAAATGATAGCATTTGGCAAATCCAGCTCTGAGGCAAAGTGCACTTCTTCTACGGTGGTGACAAAGGGGCCACCAGAGGTCTGACCAGAGTGGTCAATCACAGATTGCCTTCCCTGGGTAATGAGGGGCTCCCTCCTCTGGCTTGTGCTTGTGCCCAGGGGGCCAGAGGACAGGTCTCCACTTAATTATACAGTCTCTCTCAAGTGCTGCAGCTGTGTATGCCTGCCTGGGGACCCTCCCCAGTGAGCACATCGATCCAATCCGGACTGTCCTGGAGATCACTCTATGCACAGAAGCCTTGGGCTCAGCCATCTGAGGGAGAACTAGGGAGAGAGAGGTGGAGCGCAGACAGGGAAAGCCACCAAAGAGGGGAATGAGCAGCAGGTGGGTGCCAAGTTCTTGTTTGGAGCACCCTGAAACCCTTTCTCTGAAAAACACTTTATATTAACACAGAGGCTGGAGAATGGGAACAGAAAGGAGGGAAGACACACAGGCAGTAGTGCACTTGATAAAAAAATAAATAAAAAGGCATAAGGGGCTGGAGAGATGGCTCTGTAGTTAAAGGTGCTTGCTTGCAAAGCCTGATGGCCCAGGTTTGATTCCCCAGTCCCCACATAAAACCAGAAGCACAAAGTGGCACATGTGTCTAGAGTTTTTTTGTTTTTTAGTAGCAAGAGGCCCTGGTGTGTCCATATTTATTCCTTTTCTCTCCTCTCTGCTTAAAATAAATAATAAAAGTACTTTTTAAAAAAGAAGAAGAAAGAGAAAAAGAATGATGTTGGGGAGCTAACACCCAGCCAGATGCACCAGGCAGCAGAGTGGACCTATCTTGCTTGGTAATGACAAGTATAACCCCCTTATACTGGAAAGCCACAGCCTTGGATAAAGAGCCAGGGCAGCTGCCCTCACAGAGGTCACGAAGCCCTGGTCTTTGGCCTTCTTATCCTTCCCAACTTTCTCCAGCCGCCTACCTGTTGGCAGTATGCCCCTCATATGGAACAGCACCCATGTCCCTGTCTAGGAAAGATAAGGCACACTTTATTCTTTCTTTGGACTACTGTGAATAAGCACTGCTCCACAGGCCTCAGGCTGAGTGCCTGCTCTCGATTCTGTGGGTACCAACCAGCCTCTTGGCAAGCACCATGTCTGACTTTGGGAGGAACCTGGGCTGGGCTCTTTGGCTTCCCCTCATTTAGCTCTAGATAGGGATGGATTTGGTGCAATGTTCCTCTTGCTGTTTCCAGAGCAAAGATGAGGCCACCCTGGGGCACTTCCTGGGGTGGATGCATGATGACAGCTGGCTCTAAGCCTGGCTCCCTCATGGATGAAACCAGACTGATGTCTTCGCAGTGGCATGGTCCTGGGAGGAGCCTGATGTGAATGGCCTCAGGATGGACTCGTAATGGCTGGCTGTGCTTGAATGGCAACGATGTGTAGATTAACACGAGGACAAATCCATTGATTTTTAACACATTTTATTTATTTATTTGCAAGCAGGGAGGGATAGAGAGGAGAGAATAGGCACACCAGGGCCTCCAGCCACTGCCACTTTGTGCATCAGGCTTTAAGGGGGTACTAGGGAATCAAACCTGGGTCATTAGACTTTGCAGGCAGGCACTGAGCCATCTCTCCAGCTGGGTTCATTTTATATTTGAAGAATCCAACATAACAAAACATTAACGCTCTTCTTTCCAGGACAACTTGGTGTTCAGGGGAAAATCAGGTGTTACCCTCCACTTCCTGTTTCCTCAGGTGCCTTGGGAGTTTGTGGTGAAGTTATTGATATACTGCATTCTGTGCCTCCTGTGAATACAAAGTCATGTATAGAAAGCAGTCTCAAAGAAACTGGGATCATGCTACATAGAGGCCAGCCATCATGAAACACCAATCATGGGGACGGGGCTGATTGGTGAGGGGCTGGAGCCTATCTGACTCCTGCCAGCCACAAGGACCATGATGCTCTGGGGGAGAAGGGATACCTCAGGCCTCTTTTATTTTGTAACATGCTGCTGTCGTGTTGGGGTGTGGAGGGCCCACGAAGCTAGAAATACTTGCAAGCCACTGAGATGGTCTCTTCTGACCTCCTCCTTCTGGCCACTCCTCCCTGTTGGTTTCATTTAAGAGGATTTCTGAGTGTTCTGGAAAAGACTTGTCATTTGTTTCTGTACTAACATTGTAGCTGCAGAGCCCAGGAGTGAGGAAGTGAGCACCAATGACAGCCGAGTAATATGGTAAATGGCTAGGAGTGTGATGCTTACCTCTGAGTGTGTGCGTGTGTGTGGAGGGGGCCCTGAACAATGTGGAGATTCCCTTCCCAGTGACAGTGGAAATACACAGTGAAACAGGGGTTTGACCTGTACTTGGTGGGGAGATACTTAGCTTAATCTGATACTACTGAAGTTCAGGGTATGGACCATATTGGATTCCTCCAGATTTCTATGTTGAACCTCTAACCAATGTCACTGTGTCTGGAGACAGGCCTTCACAGAAGTACTTAGACTTGGGCCATAGCTTGGGGCCTGAATCTTATGATCTGATGTCTTTGAAGAAAGGGGAAGTGGCACCAGAGTGTCCTCTCTGTAGACAAGACTTCATCAGGAAGCTAACCTTGATCTTGGACTCCCTACCCCTGGAAACCCTGAGGAAATAAGCTCTGTAGTTTAACCCTTTATTGCTGACATTCTCTGTGGTGGGCCCTAGGTGATGAGGACAGCTTGTCATGGAGAAGAGGTGACAGTGATAACACTGTGAAGGACACTCTTGAGGTGCCTCTGCACAAACTAGACTCACCACCGACCAATGTTACTAAGCACATAGGAGGCACAGGCACAGTACAGGCTGACATCACCTATCACCCTCTCCCTAGGAGGACCAGTGCTCTGGTTCCCCAGCCTGTTGACAAGCCTCATCTGATGTCTTTGCCATTAACTGCTTTGGAGCACAGAATGATACATTACCAAGGCCATTGCTGCTCATTCTGGAGCTAGAGAAGTCACAGCATGTGAAACAGTGGGGTGCAGCTGTGAGCGCACCCTGCTTCTCTCTACTCCTCCAGGAAACTCTTCATTGTCAATGGCACCTAGTGAACTCCATGAATCACAGCCAGAGGGTGGCACATTGCAAGAGTCTCCTTGGTTACATGGTTCTGCCTACAGACCACAATATCTGATTCTTAAAAAGTAGTGTGTCAGGTTGGAAATTCCTTTCATGATGAGTCCCTTCCCCATCCCTTATTTTAATAGATGGAACACAAAAGGCCCGAGGAAACACTCTGTCCTGGACAGCCAGTGTAGAAGAGGCCCAAATCTTGGCTTTTCACAGGGTCTCTCCTTCTTATAAGACCACCCAGACTTCGCTATACCACCTCCACAGACAGGTAGCTAATGTCAGTTCATAGGTTTAAGAACATCGGTAGTCTGTGGTCAGACGGTTGTGCCTTATTGACACTTTTCTGATTTAATTTATTCAAATTTTGATTAAAGTGGTTCTTATTGTAGCCTACTAATCTGTTTATTCCCAAGAGAGGCAATGGCTCATCCTGGCAGCAGAGTTTGAATGAGTTTACAGAGAGCGACAGGGCTCAGGTGCCAACAGCTGCTGGGAAGGAAAAGGAGGTGTCTGACTGAGGAGCCATCAGAGCAGGAAATGAGGTTCTGTTGTCAGAGGTGCCTCAGGGAATGGTATGAGTGACCCCTGCTAATAATGGGGAACCAGCTTGGCTTTGCTCATGGGAGCTCCAGAAGAATAGCATTGTTAACGAGTCAGGAACACGCTGTAAGTCTGCAGAAGGCAGGTGACCAAAGAAGGGACTTGTGTAGGGAATCTGGGAGGATGTCCAGCAGAAGTGGATGTGGCCAGGAGCAGATGCAGATGACAGGAGGGAAGAGGAAGTCTAGGGGAGCTTTGACTGACAGGCAGAATATCAGGGAAGGAAAAGATGGAGCCCAGGGCCCAACATACACACAGAGATGCCCCTTTGACTAACACCTAAGTCGTTTCCCACAAAACAGCTGAACTGAGACATAAGAAGATGAGACCAGAAGGTCATGTCCTGCTGACATCGTTGAAAGTTATGGTTATCATCATAATGTCCATTGTCCATTCATTCTCTCTTCCCCTCCCCCCCAAAGCTCTGACTGGGGAGTTGCCCCTCCCCTCATGCCTTGAATATCCAAACATGCCTGTATAGTTGTTCCCATTATACATAGCAAACAACCCAAAGATCAAAGAATAAAGAGAATGCTTTCAGTCTCACATAGCTAGTAAGGTCAGAAACGCAATAGGCTAATCGCAACTTCAGCATCTGTCATTTCACAAAATTTTCTTGCTGTGGAGTCCGCACCTATTTTTAGGAGAAAACTGAAGATAGTGGGAATGAGAAAGGAAGTGGATCCCAACTCCTGTTGCGGGGAGTAGCACATCTGGGAAGGACCAAATTTCCAAGGTTTCTAGAACTCTCTTTCTCTCCCCCTTCTCTGTCTCTGGACAGGACTGGCTGTATTGAAAATGCCTTTTCCTATTCTGTGGCTAGCATGACATTTTATGTTCCATAATGGAGTTTTCTAATGAACGGAACCATCGTGTCTTGAGGTACAAATGAGCGATATTCTCATTAGATATGTTATGTTTAAAAGATATTGACATACTCTGAAAACATAATGCTAGCTACCCTTGTTTTCCTCATGAAGTGGAAGAATTTTAGTCCTGACAGATTCTGACTTTGGATGGCTCGTGCACATGTTTTGTGTGTGAATCTTATATCCAGCAACATTGCTAAATGCACTTGTTAATTTCAAGTGAGCTTATACATTTCTTTGTGTTCTGTCTGCATGCAAGCAAATCATCTCAAAAATGAGAGAGTCACTTCTTCCGGCCACCTCTGTGTTTACTCTGTTCCTTTATTTTGGGGACTCTCTCCTGTCACTGACTTGTAGCATCAACTTGGTTGGAGGGTGATGGAGGTAATTCTGATGTCTCCTCTCATCTCACATTTGATATTTGCCCTTAAAACGATGTTTCTGGGCTTGAAGATTTAGCTCAGAGAAGACCACTTGCTTAGCAAGAAATGCCTTGGGTTTGGTTCTCAGCACCAAATAAATAGTTTTCTGACAGATATTCAGGACCATAGTTCTGCAGAAGCAAGCAGTCTAGCCTGAGTGCCCCAACCCACACAGAGCTCTAGGACCCCAGTTGGGTGGGAGCAGGTAATGTGGCCTGAGGGCTTGGGGAGACACAAGTCACAGAGATCCCAGCTGGACACAGTGTGGCAGCCCTCTATAGCTGAGCATCTCCCCAGGGTGGCTGTGGTAGTCTATTTGTGTTCTAGAAAAACAAACACAAACCTGGATGGTTAACGATAGCAAAGTTACTAACTTTTTCTTTTTTTATACTAATTTTTAAAAATTTTATGCCTTTCTTTACTCATTATTGGTTTGTTGGATGGTTGCTTTGTTTCTATGTTTGTGAGTTTTCATGAGATTTTTCTTTTTGTTTTAATTTTGTTTGATTACTTTTTGGGTTATCTTGTTACTTTTGTCTTTTTATTTTCTAACATTTTAGTAGTGTAATGTCTCCTCAACTAGTTATTCTTTTATTCTTTATAACGACTTGCAACTTGGTACACAATGGGTTTAATCAAGATGTCTTTACCTACAGCTCATCAAAGTGTTCCAAAGTAACCCTAGGACAATCCCTCACTTTTCTATATTAGCAAAAGCCTTCTCCTCTACTCCTCCTCACCATTTAAAATAGTCTCACTACTACCCTTCAGAACCCCAAACACACACCGTCTATCTCGTGCTATAACTCTTCTTTACTTTTTCCTCATCTCTTATTCATTGCACTATTCAAAAACTGATACCCTTTACTCTTAAAATCTCTATGAATCGCTTCTTCTCCACCCAGTGCTGTTTCAGAAACAGAAGCAGCGGTGCAAAGGGGAACTCCACCGATGAGAGGAACCAGAAGTACTAACAGAGAAGTGGTATCGCCCACAGCAACCCCACGACAGTAGCTATAGGAAGCACATTCACCAGAGGCATGGCCTTGGGGAGGACTCACAATCAACCAACTAGAGTTGGAAACAAAGGAAAATAGAATCTGGAAGATGGATCTACTCCAACAGATAGAAAAAAAAAACTCAAGTTAAGCCAATTCATGTCAAGTACATCAACACTACAGAATGTTTTTAAAGGAATACCATTCAGGGAGAAAAAAGAAAGCCAAAACACCCGTGAGAACACATGGAAGAATTCCCATTAGGAAAGGTACAGAAAGGAATGAAGAAGATGAGGAAATACATCCATTATGCCCACCAAAGCAAGTAAGTACATTCCCAGAATTCATAGGGGAGGCAGAAGAAATACCAATAATCTAGCCAATCAGAACATCACCTAACAACATCATAGGGGAAAAAAAACCTTCTCAATAATAACTTTAAATAAATGACATCAATTTGATAATAAAGCAAGACTACTAACTGGATTAACAAAAAGGATCCAACTGTTTCCTGTCTTCCAGAAACACATCTACCTATCAAAGGTGTCCAAAAACAGTGTCAGAAGATTGGAAATAACCCACCGAGTAAAACAAACAAATAAAACATAAATAAGCTGGTATAGCTCTTCTTGTGTCTGATAAAGTAGACTTCAAACTAAAGCTAATCAGAAGAGACAAAGAGGGCCATTATGTTCTATTGAAGGAAACAACGCATCTATAAGACATAACAATTGTAAATATTCATTCACTATTAGGGGTCCATTCTTCATAAATTAAACACTAAAAAGCATAAAAGGTTCCAAAGGTCCCAACACAGTGAAAGTGGGAGAACTTAAGTCCTTACTCATACACTTAGACAAGTTCTCTATAATAAAAATCAGCAGAGAACCTCCACAGCCAAATTATACATTCATTACAACCTTAAAAGTTTCCATAGTCTCTAACAGCTCCAACACTTTTAAAAGTGTAAGTTCAGAGCCTCTTCTGAGACTCAGGGAAACTCTTAACTATGAGCTTCTATAACATTAAAGCATTACATACCTTCAGCATACATCACCACAGAGTAAACATTACCTAATCATAAGGGGAAAATGAGGACATAGCGAAGAATGATCAGATCCAGCAGGGAAAATTCCAACTCACACATCCCCATGCCTGGTATGTGGAACTCAGGATGGAATCCTCTGGACTCCAAAGGCTCGAGTAGCTCTACCTTCCAGCTGTACTGCCTGTAGCCTCTCTCCACGAGCCTGGGATTTGAGACTTGCTCATCCTTATTTCTGAACCAAACTTCACATTTTAAAATATCTTTCTGATTTATATTTTTCTTTTTTTTAGGGTAGATCTGAATCAGGGCAGCAAAGAGAAACCATGCCACAGAGTCAAAGCATTTATACCTCTGCCAAACACATTAGTCGAATACATTGAGTTCAGCACTGATCAAGTTCTCAGGACATGAGCAGAATGAAGCCTGTTTTCCTGCTTGAATCACATAAACCACCTCTAGTCTAATTCCTGATAGAGTTTGTTTTCCCCTCTGGAACCTGGTGAGTCAAATCACCACAGTTGATATTCTTTCAGCCTTCTGGCATTGTAAACACCCACCAGAATGGCCTAGTAAGCTCAGTTTATAGCCTTGTAAGCTTTCTCTAGACCAAATCTCCAAATCCTAAAGCCAAGAACCACATGGCAGGTTTGCCAAAGTAATAGACCCAATTTTCCTGTATTAGTCAGCTTCTTGTTGCTGATTCAAAATACCTGAAAAAAAAATATCAGTTTAAGGGAGGAAGGGTTTATTTCAGCTTACCATTTCAGGTTGTGGATCATGGTGGGGAAGGCATGGTGGCAGGAACTGGTAACATTCAGACCAATAGTCAGGAAGCAGAGTGCTTCTTTCTCCTTTGTATACAATCCAGTGCCACAGTTAGGGTGATTGTTCCCATTTAACTAATCTAATCTAGATAATTCCAAACTGACAGGCCAGAGATTCGTTTCCATGGTGATTCTAAATCCTGTAAAATTGACAACCAGAGATTAACCATCACACACACTCTCACTCTCTCATTTCTCATAGTTTGTCTTCTAAAGATGAATTTTAACTGAATATTTTGCTTTTATATCATGTGAAAAGACATTTAATCTAAATCAGCTTTATTGAAGACAATAAAAACCCAACGAAATTTTAAGTGCGATTATAACCTAAAACCACATACTCCATGTGTGTTTTGAGCCACTCCATAACTTTTACCCTTTCCTTGACAACCACTAATATCATATCATTTTCATCAGTAGAGGGATTTTATAACTCTCTTTCATTGACATTCATCTGTATTTCTCTGTGAGCATATTAAGATCCTATTGGATGAGGACTAATATTTTATTGTATGTGTATACCACAATTTGTCCTTGCGTTCACCAATTAACTACTGGCATTTGGATTGGTTTTAGATTTTGGGCATAATGACTCAATTTGTTCTACATGCAAATAGAATTGCTTGGTTATTTGTGAGGAGGGCCAAGACATTATATATATCCAAGGATTTTGCCAAGTGTCTGTTCCATTTTCCCTTCTAAGGTAACTATATGAGATGTATGATGGCAGCCTTTTGTCCTCATCAATAGCTATCAGGAACCCTTCCTTTCAGTGAACAAGAAGTCTCTCATTGTTGTTTAAATTAATTGTTACCTAATAATTGATGATCGTGCAATCTTTTCATGTATGCATTTTTATCTTGCATAGATTTTTGATGCTGAATGTATTCAAATCTTAGAAAGATAGATTATGCGTCTCATTTTGACATGAAAATATTTAAATATATTCTGAATATAATCCATCAGATATATATTTTTTCAAATTTTCTAGTCTGTGGCATTTCCTTTTATTTTTCTAAAGGATGTTTTTAAACAGCTTGTCAACATTTAGATATAAATAATGAGGTGCTCAAAAAATAGTGTGTACAAGTAAGCAGCAATTACAAGAAGATAATACTTATTTGATATGTTAAATGTACCCTTACAAGATAGAGATTATGTATCATTCTATGTATACTACAGTTTCATACTGAAGAAGAGTTCATTTATTTTACTTTTTAATTTTAATTTTCACTTCAGCTATAGTAAAAAGCACAAAACATAAAACGTTGACATTTTGATTTTTCGTTAGTTGTTGATTTTTTGTTAATTTGTTAGTTTCTTTTTATATGGTTTGTTATTAAATTTTCTTATTAGCATACAAAAAACAAATCATTTTGATAGAATTTATCGTATCAATTTTTCTTTCATGATTTATGCTTTCCTAGCTCAAAGTCATATTTTTTTCTTCTGGTAATTATATAGCTTGGATCGCATATTCAGTACAATAATTTTTCTCGTTAATTTTTAAAAATGATATGAGAGGATTATGTTTACTTTTAATGATAGCTCTCCAGTTTTTATAAGACAATCTGTTCAACGAGGGTATCATTTCCACGTTGCAGTACTTTGACCATCTGGCTGTCTGCCTAAACTTTATTCTGCACCATCACTTTATACATCTATCTCTGTGTCAGTGCTGTGGGTTTATAAATCATAATTGTACAGGAATGTTTGAAATTATGAATTATACATTCTCTAAACTTGTGCTTAATTTTAAAAATTGATTTGATTATCTTAGATCTTCTTTTTCCCTGAAGATTTAAAAATCAACTTGTTGATTTTCAACAGAGGAATTTGTTTAGATTGTAATTGCATTAAATATATAAACCAATTTATAGGAGATGGTTATATGAATCATATTTTATATATTTTTAATTCTGTTATGCTTTTGTAACTGATGCTTAAAAACTTGATTTCTACATATTTATTGCTTGCATATAAAAGTATAATCAATGTTCACACATTGATATTTTTCCAATACCTTGATAAACTTACATACTAATTCTAGTCAATTTTCATGACATTGTTGTCACATTTTTTTTCAGAAATAATTAAGATATTTGTATGTGTTGGCAGTTGATACGCCTTTCCAACCTAAATACTTTTATTTCCTTTTCTTGTCTTCCTGCACTGGATGACTCTCTAATGAGGCATGCAATAACACATAAAGAGAACACACATTTTTAAATAAATAAATATATATATATATCTTTATTATTCAAAATTAGATACATTGAATGGGCAAATATTGCATTGGTATCCCATTTCCCTCCTCCCTGTCCCCAACACACTGGGTGCACTCCTCAATGGGGATGCTGGATCAACCTGTGGGTTGGGGGCACAGTAGTCAGCCAGGTCCCCCCCCACCCAGCTTTATGGAGAACACACATTTTTGTCTTGGTCATCTGAGCTGATTTTTTTTCAGCACAAAGGTTTTTCTTGCTGTCCAGCTTTGCATTCCCTTTGTGGAACTAAGAGAATTCCATGTTTGCTTATGTGCTATGATTGCTCAGTTTCCAAAATTTCTCTTCCTTTTTAGTTTTGGTGTTTTTCTAAAAATATTTTTATTTTCATTGTTATTTGCAAGCAGAGAGTGTTAGAAGAGAGACAGAGAGAATGGGCACACCAGGGCCTCCAGCTACTGTAAATAAACTCCAGATGCATATGCCCCTGGTTACTGGGGAATTGAACTAGGGTCCTTGGGCTTTGTAGGAAAGCGCCTTAACTACTAAGGCATCTCTCTAAATCTGGTGTGTGTGTGTTTAAATCATAAATATTATATTTATATAGATAAATATATAGATATTATATTTATGTAGATAAATATATAGATAGATATATGGATCGTGAATGTTCTAAAATGATTTTCTGAATCTACTGAGGCAATGGTATAATTTTGATATTTTAATTTGTTAATATTAACCAGTTGTTTCAATTGAGTCTAAATGTTACAAAAATGCCACCTTTGGATGAGACACAGTTGGGAAGTATTATTAGTATTATTTTTTATATGTTTCTAGAACCAATCACTTAAAATCTTTGATTAAATTTAAGTATGCAGCTTTATTTTCTTTTAATTTTGCAAACTGATGCTTGTGTCAGGGGTGTGCTAGCTTCATGAATTGAATTATTCTTAAACCTGTTCAAATTATTAGAAGTCTTCTAAAATTAATGTTATTTTGCCTTTAATTTCTGACACAACTTATCACTGAAGTCATCTGAACATGTATATTTTTTTCTTGGAAAGATTGTAAAACATGTATCTAACAGACAGGACCATTTATATAGATGTTTTTATTAAGTGACCTTTGCAATATTATATTATTCAATCAATTAGTCCACTTCTTCTTAGCTGTTTCTAACATAAATTTACTTTGAAAATTCTTCAACACACTTCTATTATTTCATGTGAAGTTTAATGATGCCGTCTTTCATTTCTGACATGGTTGAGTCGTAATCTCATTTTTATTTAGTTTGGTCCTGTTTGTCTAGAATTGTTTTTATCTTTTCACGTCATCAAATTTGATTCGACTGGGGCTTTTCTACTTTATTTGTTTTCTATTTCATTGGCTTCTGTTCCTATCAGACAATTTTCATTCTTTTGCATACTTTGGCTTCTATTTGCTTTACTTCAAGATCTTTGAGACAATAAACTCTGTCTATTCATTGCTTCGGTTATAGCGAAAGTGATGTGAACTCCCATATTTATCATCAACTTACAGTATTTTCTTTTCCTGGGGTTTATTTTAAACCCGTATTTCATTGTGTTTTAATTCCCGAATCGTTGTGGATTTTCTCAGGTATATTTTTGTTGCATGTTTTAGCTAAATTGCTTTGTGTTCAGAGTATGTGCATTTCATTAAGTCATCTTCAGCTTCTTGAGGGTTCTTTCTACGACCTTGCAGTTTCAGTAGGAAATGCCATGCTGCTGTTGTTTGACATGTGTGGCTCCCTTTGCTTCGCTGAATTTGGTGGAATGTTCACAATGTCCTATATTCCTGTTGACTCTTTAAATGTGCTATAAGTTATTAAGAGAAAGGGCTGAAATGTACATAATGCTTTTAATGGATTGCTTGTGGGCTTTTTTGTTTCATCAAAAATACAGCTTAGCATTTCAAATTGAAATACAAAGCTTATAGGGAGAAATCATATTCACTTTCCAGATCCTCATTCTCTAAAACTGACAACTTCTAATTAGTTATATTTTTCTTATTTCTTGAAAATTATATATTTTTACTTTTGTTGCTATTAATTCTAACAGTGTCACATTTTTACATTATAAAATAATGGTGGTTAGTAAATAGAAAGATGGAAAAAATACACATGAAATGGAAATACTGGAAGCTTAGAAAAGTAGTTTTTTTTGTTTAGGAAAAATCACATTTCTCTTTCAATATTTAAAATATTTAATATTTTAGTATTTAAAATCAGACATCTATTTCAGTTTGTAGGTTTGCCCCCTTCATGAGCACACGGCGTCTCAGTATTGTAACTCCCTTTTAAACTTTTTATTGAGGGGAATCATACATGTATATGATGTATTTTTATCAAAATATTTTAATTCTCAATTTTCTTTAGGTTCCATCAGTTTTGCTTTGTTTTGAAGCTCTGGTTTTAGTTTCATTCCAGTTTACATCTTGTGCCTCCTCTTGATGAATGAATCATCCATCATTATGGAAGTTCCTCTTTATCCCTAACAGTGTTTATTCTAAAAGAGACCTTTCCATATGAATGCCAGACACTGAGTTTTGCAGGGCTGGGGGATTGCTCAGTGGTTAAAGGGGCTTGCAAAACCTGCTGGCACTGCTCAGTTTCCCAACACCTACATAAAGCCAGATGCAATGAATTGGTTTTCATTTGGTTACTATTCTGTGATCCAGGTGATCTCTATTAACAGTACACACCCATGTACTGGAAGCTGCCCTGGTCACTAACTCCTTCTGTGTTCTTCCCAACCCACAGTTGAAGTCTGTACCTGCTGTAAATCCACCTGAATCTGTAGATTTTTACATTTTTAAAAATATTTTTATTTATTCATTTTCAAGCAGAGAGATACAGAGAGAGAGAGAGAGAAAGAGAGAGAGAAACATGGCCACCACCTTGTGGGTCTGGCTTATGTGGGACCTGGGGAATTGAACTCAGGGGCCTTAGGCACTGGAGGTAAGTGCCTTAACTACTGAGCCATCTCTCCAGCCCGATCTTTACATTTTTATATGAAAGCATAATTACATATAAAGGTCATTACAATGTAAGAAATGTCTTGTATGTTTGAGGTAGTTAACCTCATGGCTAATTTGCTTGGGTCTATCATCCACCAGGATACAACTATGGCATGTCTTTGAGGAATTTCCTAGGCTGGGTGAATTGAGGTGAGCAGACCCACGTTCACTGTGGACAACACAGTTCAATGGGCTAGGGTCCTCAACCAAATAAAGAGGAGAAAGAGTTGAATACCAGCGTTCATTGCATGCTGATTTCTTCTCATGGAGGCAACCCTCCAGCTGCTTCATGCTCCTGCCTTCCGTGATCTTCCCCATCCTGATGGAACATATCCTCCAACTATGACTCCAAATAAATCCTTCTCTCCTTACACAGGTATTTGGGCAAGTAGCTAAAGCAGCATCCATCCATCCATCCTTTTACCCTTTCTGCCATTCTCCATGGCTCAGCATAGACAAATATTCTATCCAGATTCATTTTCTTTTTGACTAAAGAAATTCTTTGTACATTTCTTATTGTTTATGTCAGCTGTTTATAAACAGCAAGCTACTGCTCACTTAATAATTTCATCTCTCTTATTTATGCAAAGTATGTTTGCTGGGAGAAGAATTTTTAGTCAATCTTTGATTATCTCTCTGTGTCTCTTTCTCTCCTTTCTTCCCTAACATTGTCTCAGGCCTGCATTGCTCATAAAGAAACCTGTGGCCTGCCTTCTTTCCTAAAGTTTGCCCTCATCCACTTAATGTATCTGACTGCTTTTAAGTCTGTCTTCTCATTAAGGGATATTCCAGAATATTGACTTTGATATCCTAATTCCTAGGTTTCTTTTTCTAAGGATTCATGAAACTTGTTGGATCAATGATGTATAGATCTCATCATGTTCAGAAAAAAAAATACAACTGTATTGTCAATACTTTTCTCCCTTCTTTTTGAGAGTCCAATGAAATCTATATGAAACTGCTTGACATTGTCCCAAAGATTGCTGATGTCATTCCCATTTTATTTAAGTCTTTCCACACACTTCAGAGTTTCCAAACTCTGAAGTTCTTCAAACTTATGGGCTTTTCATCTGTTGTCTCCTTTTTTGATTTTTAAAAAAAATATTTATTTATTTGAGAGAGAGAGAGAGAGAGAGAGAGAGAGAGAGAGAGAGAATACACATGCCATAGCCTCCTGCCATTACCAACGAGTTTCAGACACATGCATCACATTGTGCGTCTGTGTTTATGTGGACACTGGGAAATTAACCCTGGGCTTTCAAATCGTGCTTTGTAAGCAAGCATCTTAAACCCTGAGCCATCTCTCCAGCCCCTCTCTTGGTATCCCAATCTTCTTTGTTTTTAATTCAGGCATTTTATTATCCACAGAAGTTTTATATTCCTTTTATAAAACTTGCATTTTCTCAGTGTCTTTATGTTTTCCTTGATTTCTGTGGACATATGGAACATTCAGCTGGGTGCATCGAAGTCCTTTGGAAGACACCATGCCTACCTTCCCTGCATTGTTTGTATGGGTTAATTATTGTGCTAGTTATGAGAATGTTCTCTTGGGTTCTTGTGTGTCTGACAGTGATCTCCTGAGTGCTCGAGTTTCCAATTGTTTTCTTGCCTCTGTCGTTAGATCATGCTGACTTCCCTTAAGCACATTTCTATTTCCAGTGAAACTCAGGCCATTGGAGCAGCTGCTCTTATGGGACCCTTCCTTGGGCCTTGTCAAGATGTGCTGCAGAAACTTTTGCTGTCCTCTCTGCTTCTGACATAGTAAGCACAGAAACTCTCCGTCATCCTGCCTTTATTGAAGTCTTCTGGTGGAGACATGAACAATTCCCAACTCTGACAAAGCTCTATATATCATCCTATCCAGTCCTTTTCAATGGATTCCAAGTTGATGGAGGTTTCTCTTTTTCCCAATGGAGTCATTTGCACTGGTTCAGCTTATTCCCTCCCCAGGGAAGAGAGGAGGAGTGTGTATGACTTCCCCTGGCCAGGATCTTCTGCCATTTGGGAATAAAGTATATCAAATACTTAATTCATTTATAATTCTTGGCTAGATTTATAATACTATTTCCCCATTTATCTTGCTATTTTAATTTTTTCAGTGACATATTAGCTTTCATGACCTAATATAGTATAACTAAAATGACATATCTCTTAAAGATTCAAGCAGTTAACTAGCAAAATATACCCAAAATGTAAATCTGTTCTCACTGATTGTTCCACTAACTTACCCCAATAGGTATAAAGTGAGAAATAGAAATAAAGTTTTGGGACGAAAAGTTATTGTCCCTTTAAGAAAGGACATGGTGGCCAAAGAGGCTGCCAAGTAGTTGTCATTGGCTCGCTTACAAAGTCTGAGGAAGAAGTCCATGGAGGTGTGCTCTTCACTAAGTTCATGGTGGGTGGCGGTCTCAACTGGCACAGGTGGGCAAGGTTCTCAACTCAGTGTGGAAGAAAATTTCCAGACAACTCGCATTGACCTTTAAAGCAGCTTTATCCTTTCCTAGTGTGCATGGACACAGGCACGCACACGCAGACACGCACACGCACACACACATCTCTTGTAATACCCAACATGACCTCTTTGCCTCCAGCACCATCAGCAGTTTCTATATCAAAAACCAAAGTGATGTCACTGACTTATGGGCAGAAGTCATTTGTATGCAGCATTTGCATCTGCCAGAGTCAGACCCACTCATGCTACAGGGAATTCACTAGAATTCACATATGTTAATTGCGTGTAAATCAAGGCTTCTTTGGGACCTTCTAATATGGATCGTGGTGCAATGTTCTGCAGCAGTGAGATAGCTGAGGAGGTTCTTGTGACTTCTGGGTGAGGAGTACCTTAAAACTCTCTTGTGGCACAGACATTAGATACATTAGGACAGACTTGAAATGTTAGTTCATCTGAGTTCCAAGACATCATCAGTGAAAACAGATAGTATGCAAATGACTTGTGTGATGCATTGGGGCAGGTAGATGAAGGTAGACAGAGGTGCATGGAGGTGCATGGAGGTGGACAGAGGTGCATGGGGGTGCATGGGGATGGATGAAGCATTAAGAGAAATAGAAGGTTCAGGAATATAACTCCCTTCTGTGCATGATGGGAGGAATAATGTGGAGTACCAAGGAATGTGGTGTTAGCAGTGATTTTAACAGATTTTAAGCAGGTTTCAAAAGAAGGGTTAACATATGGATAGAGAGATATCTGCACAATCCCATTTGGAACTTGGCCTTGACTATGTTATTAAATGGACCTGTGTCTGGAAAGGCCTTGGGATGGACAGTGTCACTATGGCCTTGATGGACCATGTACACAGCATCACATAGATGAATCAGTTATGGCCCAGGCCACAGTCTCCTGTCATCCAGGAACAATTTTACCCTCAGTGAATGTTCAGGATGGGCATGGTTATGACCTTGCTGATCCTGATTTCATGTGGTCTTCACTACTTCTCCCAACTCTGCTGTGTCTCTGGAAGAAGAACACAGCCTGGGGTCATGCATGGCCAGTGCATAGGCCTGCTGATGAACACCCACTCATGTATCAAGCATTGAGCACCTTCTCAATGGCAGCCATGCTGTGAAATACCACCTGGTCTGGGAAATAACCAGTGCTAGACTTCAGTGGAAGAGATTGGAGTGTGGCCCTCTGATTTCACTAAATACAAATGGTAGAGAATAGTTGGTTTTCCCTCTTAACAGACATGCCGCCATTTTACCAGGGGATACATTTGGCCTGGCTGGCCAGGTTCACAGGAGGCAATTCCGGCCTGTTACTGAAAATCTGGTCAAAATCCTATGGCTGAGGAGGTCATAAGTGCCAGGGGAGGGAGAGCTACTACTATTTTCTGGCTAAATGCATATATTATGCCCACCAAACTACCTTCTAAACACTAATGTTTATGCCCATATATTGGCGTTACTCTCACTTTTGGTTAGAGAAGCATCTCTTTTAAGATGGTAGTGACCACTGGGGTGACTAAAAGCCTCCAAAGTGCTGAGAAGAAATGACAACGGAGTGTTCAGCACCAAGTTGAGGCATCTACACCTCCAAGCCTCAAGGGCCATTGTGGAAGAGGTGACAGGAAGACTGTAAGAGTCAAAGGAAGGAAGGAGTGTTTTGCAATAC
This sequence comes from Zapus hudsonius, assembly GCA_004024765.1. Taxonomy (NCBI): domain Eukaryota; kingdom Metazoa; phylum Chordata; class Mammalia; order Rodentia; family Dipodidae; genus Zapus; species Zapus hudsonius. The sequence goes on from PVHP010003836.1 coordinate 37,090, forward strand.
TACCATCCACATACAAATGGCCTATTCACGACTTCACAGTGGCCAACACAAGACCTGCAGAATAGGAGGGAAAAACAATGACGTCAAAATAGAAGTAAGACTACTTGGGAAGCAGGGGTTTAGTGCAGGGGAAGAAAATGGATCCTGACAGGGGATTATGATAATGGAATAGTGTCTATACCTATGGAAATTGTCAATAAAAAGTTCAACTAAAAAGGAAAGGGAAGGAAATAGTAGTGTTTTATTTGTATAATGACAACTTTCTAATGGTTCATTATTTAGGTATAATTCATTCACAACCATTCCATGATTTACCTTTTAATTATTTCCTTTTTCTGGGAAGTTACACAATTTATTTTTATGAATTTTAATATAAAAATAACACCACACTGTGGGCAAGACTCCACAGTTTACATAACTCCCTTGGATTTATTACTTGTGTTGTCATCTATAAATCACAGTGCCGCCATCAATTAGAAATTGTTTCCGTACCTTGTCCATTATATTCATAGAGAGAGTCCTAATTACCAAAGTATTCATATCCAAAGTCTCCTGGTTTGACTCCAGCCTCATTTATTATGGCTGTGTTATTTCTGTAAGGCTGTTCATTAGTTGGTGCCAATCAATATTGTAACACATCTGCTGTGCTGAGGGTACGAGAGTTCAAAATTCCATGAACCACACAGCCCTGATGACCTCTCAGCAGTAGAGGATGAAACTCACTGAAGAACTTTTCTGCACATGCATAACATGTGACATGAACAGAGAGAGAGAAAGAGAGAGAGAGAGAGAGAGAGAGAGAGAGAGAGAGAGGTACAAATAAGGGGCTGGAGAGATGGTTCATTTGGTGAGGACCCAAGTTCAATGCCCAGAACCCATATAAGAATGTCAGGTGTGGAAGCACTTGTCTGTAACCCTAGCAATGGAAGGCAGAGATGGGAGGCTCCTTGGAGCTCACTGGCCAGCCTGTCTAGCCGACTAGGTGAACTCCAGGCCAGTGACAAACCCTGTCTCAAAACAAGATGATCGGCAGTCCTAAGGAACGACACCCAAGGGTGTCCACTGGTCTCTACATGTATGCACACACATGCAACCACTCACATATGCACCTGAAAATTCATATGTACACACACACACGTACACACACAAACACACACACAAAAGAATTAAAAAAAACAAGGACAGAGAACTTATTTATTTTTATATTCTATCTATCTATCTATCTATCTATCTATCTATCTATCTATCTATCTATCTATTTATTTGCGAAAGAGAGACAGAGAGAGAATGGATGTGCCAGGGTCTTCAGCCACTGCAAACAAACTCCAGACACATGTGCCACCTGGTGCATCTGGCTTTACATGGGTGATGGGGAATTGAACTCAGGTCCTTCTGCTTTACAGGCAAATCCTTAACCACTAAGCCATCTCTCCAGTCCAACTTTTTTATTTAAATAATATTTATTTGCAAGGAGAGACAAAGAGAGAGAGAGAGAGAGAGAGAGAGAGAGAGAGAGAGAGAGAGAGAGAGAGGAGACAGAGAATGGGCACACCAAGGCTGGCCCCTAGCCACTGCAACACTGCAAACAAATTCCAGATACATGTGCCACTTTGTGCATCTGACTTTGCATGGGTACTTGGGAATAGAACCTGGGTCCTGAGGTTTGCAGGTAAGCACTGTAACCACTAAGCCATCTCTCCAGCCCCCATAGAGGTTTTGTAGCCCATAAAGAGCCATCTGAGCTGATACCCCAGCCCTTGGTCTCCATGTATGATGTATGTGCATGTGAGCTTGCATGTGGCGGTCAGAGGACAACTTTTGGGTGTGGCTCCTCATCTTCATCTCATTCGAGGCAGGGTCTCTCATTGTTCCTACTGCATTTGCCAGGCTATCTGGCCCATCGGCTTCTAACAGATTCTTTTCTCTTTATCTTTGCCTCCCTTCTTGATGTAGGCATTCTGGGATTAATACCTGTTACAGTGTCTGGCTTTCCAAGTGGGTACTGGGGATCTGAACTCAAGTACTCATGTCTGAGCGGTGAGTGCTTTCTTTACTGAGTCACGACTCCGTTTTGACTGAGAACTCTCATTCCTCCCACAGTTGACACCAGGGAGCAGCAGACATTTTCAAAATAAGAGAATCAATACAGAACCAAGCCCATCAGTGGCAATTCCCATTGGATCCAGGGTCACTGCACTCTGCAGGTTGGCTTCTGGTGGGATCAGGTTCAGACCTCCTGGAGTATCCATGGTTGGTGTTTTGGGGACAGTCTCTACTATGTTGCCAGGGAAATGAGGGACCTTGCCATGGCCACTTACCAATGCCACACTAACAACAGGTAGCACACTCAGCTTGCATGCCACTTTGTTTTTAAACTGTGGGTTTGTTCACCAGGGTGTGAGGTATACCACCTAAGTGACCTTATAACTGCTGGTCCCTGAGTGACATCCATTGATGTGCCTTGGCACTGACTTCCACGACTGACTCCAGGGGAGAATTGGAAGGCTGATGGTCCCCACCTATGTGCCACCTGTTCTGATTGGCACTGTCTCCAAGGACATAGACCACTGTCCTGGAGTGTAGACATCAGATGTGGACATTGAAATAGCAGGAGAAGCTGCAGGTCTTCAATCACCTGGAAGCCACTGTCTGATTTGCAGTGGTGAAGGTTCCCAGCCTCTATTCCCATGCAGCCTGTGCCCATAGGTTCCCTGGAGTTGTTCAGAAGAAACATCTGAAGGGTATACAGTGATGTGAATGGAGCAGAATATTTCCCACAGGTGGCCTTAATCAGAGCCTGCTCCCACCTGGGTGGGTGGTGGGACAATGACCTGGAAGAACTATGAGACCAGAGTCAGTCCAGCCAGTCCAGGGCGGAACCTTACCAAGTGAGTTCAGCACATGTGCAGTGAACAACCAGGATGGAGTAAAGATGGTGGTACATAAATGGGAGGGGGCTGGGGAGATGCCTCAGTGGTTAAATGTGCTTTCTTGCAAAGCCTGATGGCCCAGATTCAATTTCCCGATGCCCATGTAAAGCCAGATGCACAAAGTAGCACATGTGTCTGAAGTCCATTTGCAGTGGCTGGAGGTTCTGGTGTGCCCATACTAGGTCACTCTCTCTCTTTCAAATGAAGAAAGATTCATCCTCATTAGGAAAATTACAGACTAGAGATAGAGTATTGACATTTTGTGACTCCAAGAGAGAGCTGGGTTTTATTGTGTTCTGAGGGTCTACCTTGCACTACGGAATTTTTGAAGAAGCAGGTAGCATCTAGAACCACATCTTAGCTTCCAATCTCTCCAT
>PVHP010003836.1:40496-75637 GCA_004024765.1 Zapus hudsonius
CACACACACACACACACACACACACACACACACACACACACACACACACACCAACAAAACAGGTAGGGAGAAGGAAGAGAGAGACTTCCTTCCCTTGGAGTCCAAGTTCCTTACATCCTGTCCCCTATTGAGAGGGCTGCCCACTCTGGGGAAAGGACTCACTCTGGAGGAGAGACCTCCTCCTTTAGTTAATCCTTCCTGTATGCAACCTCAGAGACAAACCCAAAATGACTGTGGATTATGAAACATCTCAAATTGACAGCAAAACTTAACCAACACAGTTTCATAGGACTGTGACCTCAGGTTCAAAGACAGATGGCCACTGGGTGCTGACTTATGTCTCACCATATATTCATATGCAGACTTACCTCACACCATATGTTCATTTGTTTATGTTGTTTTAATGAGCCACCTTCTGTTAACCAATCCACTTCTATGTGGCTGGTATGATGGCTGGAAGGCCTGTGCGCATGTCACATGGGTTGGAGTTCCCAGTGAGCCTAGAAAGTGAACCTGTTCACTCGTGGGTGTGTTTCCTGTGAAGGCATGGCCGTGGGCAATCAACCCAAACAAACTGAAGTCCATGGTTGACTTTCTGTGTAGCATGTGTTCTAGACACGAAGGCCGCATGGAATGAAGCCACACCTGTGGGTTTTGCTGACTCATTCCCCTCAATGATGATGCAAATTCCTCCCTAGGACACGGTCCTCTCTTCAGCATCCTGGCATTAGTAGCTGTGTGGCTCTTTCCAGTGAGTCCCTGTTCATCTGGACTATTCACAGGGAAAGATTCTCTCTCTTTCTGTCTTCCTGCTCAACAGTAGCCTGTCCCTCCTGGACTTGGTTCTGCTGAACAATTTGGGGAATAATCTTCAATTATATCTACACATGTACTGAGTGTTCATATCTGTGATGCTTAATGCTTATTGTCAGCTTGGCTGGATTTAGGACCACCTGAGAGACACACATCTGGGTGTGTCTGTGAAGACTGTAGAGAGGTTTGACTGAGGAGAGGAAACTTAGCATGAAGGTGGGTAGCACCATCCTGTGGGCTGGGCTCCTGGAGGTGATCTGAGCATCAGCATGCAGCTGAAATGTGACCAACCACCTCCATTGCTGTCACCATGACTTCTTTGTCATGATGGACTGTCCTCTCAAACCATGAGCCAACACCAGTTCTTCCTTCCTTAAGTTGCATTCATCATGTATTTTGTTACAGCAACAAGAAAAGTGACTACCAATATCGTCGTCAGCCACACGCCGCTAGGATGAATCTCCAAACCAGGCACAATTTTGGGGAGGAAAGTATTTATTGAAATAACAGATCCAGGGGAAGTTAAGGAAAGGCTGGCCCCCTTTCACAGATCCAAGCAGAGACGGAGGCCCATTACATGACTCACAAAACAGCAGGATTGCCAGAACTGAGTTCCGGCTGCTCTTTTGTATATGTATCCCTAGTATTTTGTATTCAATTTAGAAATACCTCAGGGCCAGACCCCAGGAGGTCAGGCCAAAGTGACACCTCCTCCAGCCAGAAGGCTGGAGACAATTCACAATTATAATGAACACAATTATAATAAATTCTATTGGGGGACATCTATTCAAACTATCACAACCAATAATGAAAGCTATTTTGTTTCCAGATTTACTATCTTGTCTTCAACATTTTCAGCCTTCTGCAGATCGCCAAACTATTGTATGCGTCTCTTTAAGTCTGAATAACCTGCAATAATTTCGTCACAGCTTGGAGGCTCTTGTTCGCCTTACCACGTTTCTCAGAGAAGTTTGTGAAGCCCATGCATTGCATTGGTGTCACTCTTGTGAGCAAATCAAAAAACATAGCATGTGCTTTGCAGAAACGAGGTGCTTGTCACATGTCCTGAAGTTATATGCATACATTTCGAAGCTATAAATTAGATCGGGTGGAGGGGGTGCTGTCTGCCCTGGATGCTGCCATAGTTTAGTGCAGAACTCTTGGTTGCTGGTCCACTGACCCTGGTGCCTGTGGTTCATTTCTGGCCACAATCTTCCACATTGCAGAATCCTTGATCACTACCTGTTAGATGCCAATAGTTTCCTCAACCCAAGGATGAAAACCCAAAATTTCTCCAACATGTCTAGGTGTTCACATGGGGATGTGGAAAAATCTTTCCTGACTGGAAATGACTCATCTAGGAATAGACAATAATTAAGGACATGTGTCCAAGCCCTGTGTAGAGAGAGGAGCACACAGAAGTGGTAGGCCCTGAGTCCAGCCTGTTGATGTCTGTCAGAATACATTAAACATATCACATTATGCCAAGGTAAAACATTCCTTTTGAGTGATTTTGCTATGTGTCTGCCTAACAGCAGTTTCAAAGGAAAAGAGTTTTGCTTGAAGTGAGAATTTCTCCAAAGGTGAAACGAGAGGCTCATATCCCACATTTGCCCTGGAAAGATTTAGAATTCTTATTCTCTTGACGGTAGAGGCAGGAATTTTTTTCTTAGTTTTTAATTCCCGCCCCCCCTTTCAGTCCACCAGGGATTTCTCAGATTCAGAATAAAGTATTGATATTCCACCAAAGAAAAGTAGAAAAGACGGATGTTCAGCGCTCAGCTGCAAGAGCTGTGTGGAAGGATTTCCCAGCGTGCCAGGAAAAGGAACATTTTTCTTTTTAGCAGAAAGTGCAGAAACCTCAGTTAACTCACAGAAATGAAAGGGATATAGGGACCTGCCTGTCACTCAAAAACAGTTGCAAAGAATCAGACAGAAATTTTAAATAACTCACTCTGTCCCACACTGCACAGGAATGTCCCCTGGAAGTAGAAGCCTGGCCAGGTCCACATGAGTCACAGTGTCTCTCATCTCTCTGGAGTGGCACACACCAAGGGCCACACACCAAGATCATGGCATTGCACACCACTTAGGAGCTCACTGAGCATCTTTTTTCATCCTCTGTGAGCGGCAGAAAGCTTGATGTTCGTAGCTGCTCTTGAAGAGATTATTGCATCCTCAGGCCAAGTGAAGAGGCTGGAGGACAGTTTGGATGGAATGTTGGTCCTCAAGCTTGGAAGGCAAGCACAGGACTGAGTGAACCATCTCCCCAGCCCCCAAGCCTTTTCTGACTTGAAGAAATCTATCCTGGTAATTTAGACAGGAGAACATCCCAGAACAAAGTGAGCATCTCTGGGCTTCATCCAATGCCATGGTTCATACTTACCCCCCCTTGCAGAATGGAATTCCATGGTCCTTGGCTTAGAGAGAGAGCTCATAACAAGGCTGATTTCTGAGTCACGAGCCACAATGTGAACTCTGATTGCTTCACACAGAACCCATGGACAAGCCAGGGCTGAGCCATTTCCAGATCCTTCCTGATATGGATACACTGGTTGTGTTCTCCCTGGCCTTGGATGCTGGATGCAGAGGGACTGCTGGGAAATGCCATCCCTAGCAGCACATTAAGGTTTGTCTAACCCTTATCAGCAGTGTGTGGAGACCCAAACCCTGCCTTCAACTCACACATCACACATCACACATCCTGGGCCTTAGGCTGGTCTGTCCTCTCCCAAAGCCTCTAGGAAGATGGTCCCCACACGTCCTTGTTGTGTTGCCGGCTGGCAGGGCAGCATAGGCCAGTATGAAGCATGAAGGTCAGTCTGAGCCAAGGTGGCTCCCCAAACACAGCCACTGCTCTAGCCAGCTTTCCATTGCTGTGACAACATGCCAGCATGTTAAAAGGAATAATGGTTTGTGTTGGCTCATAGCTTCAGAGATTCCAGTCCAAGGTCACTTGGGCCTGTGGCTTTGGGGCAGAGGGAAGTAAAGCCTTCACAGAGGGGCATGTAATGAGAAAACTCCTCACTTTATGTTGATCAGGGGAGAGGGGGTGCTGGGGCCCCACAATCCTTTTCAAGAGCATATCCCTGTGACCCAATTCCCTTCTGCTCAGCCCCATCTCCTATTGTTCAAGCACCTCCCAACACTAGCACAGGCTGGGACCAAGTTTGAACACATGGACACCAAAAGCTCAAACCATAGTACTCACCAAGCTAGTAATATTCAGCTGTAGAGAAGCAGAGTTAGAAAGCTGAATGGAAGTGGAGGTCGAGGGTGGAGCTTTCTGGATGGAGCTGGACGGAACCTGGCTGGTCTTTGTTTACACATGATTCAATAGGATCTGCTGCTGTCCACCATCTGTGCCTGGTTAAGGGACCAGGCAAGATGAAGCACCAAACCCTATGGTCATTGTGCCCTGATGGCTACTGACCTACTCCAAAGAGTTTGTAGGCAGGGCATGGTGGAGAAGCCTATATTCTGGAGGGGCATGAGAGTGGGCAGAAGTCCAGCATGAGGACAGACACCAACCTGACTCATTTCATGTGTCTGAAGGTTGTAAAGCCACAGAGCTCCAGATTTGAGTGACCCTCCCCTGTCCCAGAGATGAACTGGAGAGGTCTCCTGAGAAGTGAAGGGGAATGGAGCTGGAGAGATGGCTCAGCGGTTAAGGCAGTGCCTGCAAAACCTAACAACCAGAGTTCAATTCCCCAGTACCCACATAAAGCCAGATGCACAGAAATCCATGCATCCTAGAATCCATTTGCAGTGGCTGGAGGCCCTGGGGCACCCATTCTCTCTGTCTCTCTCTTTTTCTCTCTATGCTTGCAAATAAATTTTTTTTAAAAAGAAGTAAAAAGGAGGACTTGCCAGCCTTCTTGGGAGTATAGGTATGTGACAGTGGATAGACAATGCAGACCCTCAGCCACTAAGCCAGGCCTGAAGCTTCCTTGCTGGGAGTAAGGATCTCACAAACAGGAAAGAGTGTCTGCATGTGGATCCCTAGCAGTACTCACTGAAGCCTGCATGCCCCTTCCCCCTTCAGTTGTCGTGTCCAGCGCCATTTTGGCCCAGCTACGTGGAGCCTTTGGGATCCCAGGTAAGGAGTCCCTGATATTGGGAAAGATGTCTTCTCACTTATGGAACAAGAAACTTTCCATTTACAGGAAGTTCTGGTCTTTTTTTTCGGGTGACCTGTCAACTTCTACCCAACCCCCAGTTTCTCTCACTATCTCTGTAGCTCCCTTTCCCTCTTCCTGTCTCTGTCTCTTCTCTCTCTCTCTCTCTCTCTCTCTCTCTCTCTCTCTCTCTCAGACTCTGTTTTCATTCTGGGGCTAGCATGCCCTGGTCTTTGTCTCCTCTCTCTATCTCTTTCTCTGTCTCTCTGTCTCTGTCTCTCTGTCTCTGTCTCTCTGTCTCTGTCTCTGTCTCTGTCTCTCTCTCTCTCTCTCTCTCTCTCTCTGCTCTGTCTTCATTCTGAGGCTAGCAGGCCCTCTTCTATGCCTGGTCTTTGACAGTGTAGGAGCACAGAACCAAACAGCAATGCCAAGCTCTCAAACCTCCACTGGTCTTCCCATGGGGACCTGGGAATCATGCCGTAACTCATTCTCATAGCACGCCCTGAGTGCAGGGGACTGCCACAGAGGGAGTTCACCTTGCTGTGAGCTGAAACGACCTGCCCAGGGACACTTCTGTGAGCATGGCTGGTGCAGGAGTTGCCTCCCCCAGTTGGACCACACTCCTCCTGTTGCTGACTTCTTCATCCTCCCCACCATGGGCCAGCTCCTTTCTCTCTTCCCTTTGTCCTCTCTCTCTCTCTCTCTCTCTCTCTCTCTCTCTCTCTCTCTCTCTCTCTCTCTCTCTCTCTCTCTTTCTCTGGGACAAGGAAGAGTAGGGTAGGAGTAGACTGGCGCCTCATGTGTGACTCACACTGGCTTTGTGTTTAGGCCTTTGCTGGGGCTCTGTGACTGGAAAGGCACTCACTGCTCCCAGTTAGAACCGTTATTAATTGAGACTCTACATGCTGAATGTGAGCAAGGAAAGACTGATCAGTATCAATATTCTAACTCCCACAGAAAAATTAGTCAGGCACCTACCAGCTATAAATCCCCTGCTCTAGGAGACCTCTGTGGCGGGCAAAGATGAGCCTGATGGAAGGGAAGCATTTAGTGGAGAAAATCTGCTCTATTTCTCTTCTTGATAGCAGAAGACAGCTAGGGTGTGGAAGGGGGAAAAAGCTATGGAGGAAGGATGCTCCAGAAAAGCAATATGTTTGCTGGGCTGATCAATAAGAAGATTAACTTAACCAAGCAGAAAACTTATCAATCTTACTATTGATTAGGTTAGCAAACTTAGTGGTGTGCTGCTGTGTATGACAGAGCCATCGGGACACCGCTTTATCAGGGGCTCGCTGGATGTGCAATCCCTGCTGGCGGAGGTGGACCTCAAGTTCACTGCGCATGTGTGATGGGGAAGAACTCCTCTCTGATCCCATTCAAGGTCATCCTTGGGGAAGATCCACGGAGAGACTGGAGTGGAGTTGAATGGGCAGTTAGGAGGTATTGGATTCTAGTTCAGTCAGCAAAGTCTTACTCCATAAGGGATTCCTGTGACAATTAAAAAAAAATAAAGTGAGCTTTTGTTTATTGAATACTGTATGAAAGCTCAAATAAAAGTATTTCAAGGATTCATACTTGTGAGAGAAACCTAGTTGCATTTAGTATGCCGTAATTCCGAGTGTTGAGAACTATTCTGATCTAACCTTTAGAGACATCACAGATACTTTCATGCTTGATTTGTTTTCTTTACAAAAACATATGGTTTAAGGCCGGGCGTGGTGGCGCATGCCTTTAATCCCAGCACTCGGGAGGCAGAGGTAGGAGGATCGCCGTGAGTTCAAGGCCAGCCTGAGAATACAGAGTGAATTCCAGGTCAGCCTGGGCTAGAGTGAGACCCTACCTCGAAAAACCAATATATATATATATATATATATATATATATATGGTTTAAAATTTTTGGACAAATGTCATATTTTGTATTTTTTCCCCTTTTTTGGCGTAGTCGTCAGGATTCGAACCTGTGCGGGGGAACATATTTTGTATTTTGAATCATTGGTGTTAAATATTTATGAGGCTGTGAGGCAGTACTTTGTAGCGTTTCATTGTTTTATTCATTCATTCAATAAATATTTGTTGCACATGAAACTCATCTTTTGGCTTCTGACATGGGCCCTATGGGCTCTGGACTTGCAGTGGTCACCCACATTGTGATGATAGACCTGTGGGCTCTGCCCTTGTGGTGGTGGTCTCCCACATTGTGACATCAGCCTATGGTGAGTGGTCACCCACATTCATAGAGAGGAAAGGGCAGAAGTAGATGACCACATGTCCATGAGCTGAAGTCCACCTCCTCTCCACGCTCATCCAGAACACATTTAGAAATGGAAAATCTGAAGCTTTAATTAAGATCACTGCTATCTGCAGCTCAAGTGGTTTTCTCATAAATCCAAACTTTCATCAGAGAGAGATAATTCTGTAACTGTTTGCCCGATTTCACCTGGTTTCATAGGAGATAAACATTTGGCTCAGGATCAGTGGCCTCTGATCTCTTTCAGAGCCCTGGTAACAGCAGTTCCATTCCTGGGGAGCTGAGACCCCAGCGTACCCTGCGTGCTGCAGGCAGGACAGCACATGATGCTCTTGGGGGGGGGGGAGAACTAGCTTCCTCTGGGGACTAAGGAGCAGGGGGCTGTTTCTCTGTGGAGTTTGGTGCCTGGAAATTCCAGTAGAAATTTAGGAAAGATGAGATGGGTGAGCACCAAGGTGTCGCTGCAGAGCCCTGGATTAGGACAGATGATTGCTTTGCTAAGGCAAGTGCTTGTCACTCTCATATGACCATGACTTTTTATCTGTTACATCTCATAGGCTTAGGCAGAGAAAATGAAGGAGTCACCTACCTATTGGTTATTCATGCAAAGGCATTTATTAAAAGCTGCATATTCTGCCTGATTCTAGGGGCTGAGCAATGAAGATGGGTATTCTTAGTCTTTAGAAAATTGGAAGTTTGGGGGTTGGGGATTTTGCTCAGTGGATGAGCGCTTGCCTAGCAAGCGCAAGGCCTTGGGTTCGGTCCTCAGCACCGCAAAAAAAAAGAAAAGAAAAGAAAAGAAAATTGGAAGTTTGGATGGGGACATGCAGGGACATGGAGGGGGTCCCTTGAGTGGTGACGCTCTTCTCCACGCCAAAAACACTGTCCATGTACCTCCTCACAGTGTCTCTTTGGAACAATGTTTGTCCTTCATTATGCAACAGTAAGGAACTGTGTCCAAGAGAAAAGAAAAAGTGGATTTTCCCCCATGGCTAGTCTGGCCTGGGGACCTCTAGCTGTATGTGGGAAGTCCCACTTGAGGCTGAATAACGCACAGGATGGGTGTTCAGATGGTGAGGCGGTGACACATTGAGCGAGGTTCAGGTCCCTTTGGACCACCAGGGTGCTTTGCTCAAGTCAGCTTCAATTTATAATGTAGAAAGGCATGACACTTGGTGCCAAAGGGAAGTTCATAGCTTAAGATCCAGGCCATATGTGAATCCAGTGTGATTAGATGGTAGTTTTCAGTGCCCTGAGGTTGGGGTGCTGGGGACCCCTGCTCAACCATGCACACCACCCCATCATAAAGGGTGTGTGCAAAACTGTCCTTATTGGTGTCCTGACTCTGGTTTAAGACTTTGGGGTTTAATCAGCCCAGAGAGCGAGAGAGAGAGAGCAAGAGCGAGAGCGAGAGCGAGAGCGAGAGCGAGAGCGAGAGCGAGAGCGAGAGCGAGAGCGAGAGCGAGAGCGAGAGCGAGAGAGAGAGAGAGAGAGAGAATCAAAATGCAACCCCTGTGCTTTCAGGACAGAACAAGGCAAGGTTCCAAGCCACATGACTTTCTTTGGTTTTTCCCATATAAGTACTAACCAGGCCGAACCCCCTTAGCTTCTGAGATCAGACAAGATGGGGCGTGTTCAGGGTGGTACAGCCGTAGACTTCTTTGGTTTCTTATGACTGAAGCTGTAATATAGTTTCTATATTGAGTTTGGGAAATGAAAAATATTGAGGGGAAATGCATTCATTTAAGAGTTTCTTGGTTCAATTGGTTAGTTTTAACAGCTAGTTATAAATGGCTGTTTAGCATAAACATACTACTCTTGGCCAAAAGACTGTTGTCATGATACCTAGGGTCATATTTACTTGATGAGTTTCTTATAAATTCTGTCTCCTAAGCTCAAAGTGAAGGAATAAATCTGTCACTGAGGGTCTAGAAACACTGAATTTTGACACAACCCCAACTCGGATTCTTTTCCCAAAGACAAAGTCTTAGAGGTAACTTGTTTCACAGACCTGTTTTGGGTTTACTGTTATCAATGTTTAGATGCTTAAAAGTTTATATATACCTAGTGTACATGGTTATACAGGAGAGGGAGAGAGAGAGAGAGAGAGAGAGAGAGAGAGAGAGAGAGAGAGAGAGAGAGAGAGAGAGAGAGAGAAAGCACTGTGTTCTCTGGAGCTTGGAGTGCACAAACTTCAGAAGTCTTGGTTTGTACCTGCCCAGAACCCAGGACTGAGTTGGGTAAATCCATAGACAAGCCATCAGACTGCTTCATGGAGCTCTGGTGAGGATATCCTGAAGCTCCACTGGCATCTCTGAGACTCCCATAGTGGCTGTGTTCTGACATATATGATGGCCAATGCAGACAGGAGGAGAAACTTCAAGATGGCTCTGACCCTCATGGCGGGGCCACCTGGCCAGTGGACCTCCCAGGATTCTAAGTGTGAGGAGCACAGAGTTAGTTTTAACAGCTAATGATAAAACAGTTGTTTAGCATAAACATACTCTTGGCCAAAAGACTGTTGTTATGACACCTAGGGTGTCGTGAGGAAGATGCTGGTGGTTCTGGAAGGTAGGAGGCTGTGAAAATGACCACAAAGGTGATGCCCACACTGCCACCATGAAGTCGACTCTTGGCTTTAGGCTGAGATCTCTAACTGAAGATCTGTGGCAAGATAACGTGTCTCAAGAGACTGCTGGCTTGTCCCAGAGGCTGTGGAAAAGGACTGGGCAGTTACTTCTCACTGGGGAACCAGGCTTTGAACTTGGTTACCTGAAAAGTACGGGTACAACGATTCCTTCTGAATCTAGAGGGCTGGATGCTGTTGGATGATTATTAGAAAAAAAGTAGAATTTCACCTGAGCCTGATTCTATTGCGAGTCACCAACAAGGCTGTGAGTTCAATGTCTCAAGCCACAGGGAGGGAAATATGTCAACACAGCTGTGCACATCTGGACTTAGCCCAGAAAAATGCTGTCTACTACTCAGCAGGAAGGTACATTCCTGTAAGTCCTAAACTGAGGAAACACTCCTGTGTTGCATGATATAGTGTGGAAGGACCTTCTCACATTCTTCCCCCTCTAGGGTTGGTCAAACCACACACCTATGGAACGGCTAACTGTGTTGAATGGGAAACTTTTGACCACTGAAGCAATTCTTTCTCTTTGCACAGAATTAATTGGCCATGAGGGGCTCAGGTCTCTAATGTGGTCTCATTAGTACCAGGTTTTAGCTAATGGCCCAAGTGACCCATGTCCAGTATCACTGTTCTCATCAAATGCCAAGATGAATAAGGTCCATGGTATTCACCACTCATTAGCATTTACACTGCCATTGCTAAGACCCAGGGGCAGTTGGTCCAAGAGGAACAGGCTAGAAAGCATCCCAAGTTTTATAATATGCCCATGGCTCTTGAGTAGGATGTCTTGTGTCAAGATCAAAATAGGAGATTGGAGGCTCTATTGGAACGCTGCATGTCTGTGTAGAAGGCACGAACCACCTGCTTAAGTATGAGCTGAGGACAGAAAGTTGGACACCAGCCCCAATGGCCGGCTTAGTTACAGGACAATTTGTTTTCTTTTTCTTGATGCTGCAAGTGACCTGGGAAGGATAAGGAGAAAGAGTGCCACTGAATGAGGGACCAAGTTTGCTCAAATGCTTTTGGATGGACATGACCATGGAACACAAATGCCTTCACTCATTCACTGATTAATTCATATTTTCCCTGAACTCACTATTCTTTAAACACATGGCATGCTGGGAACCAGTGAGCCAAGGCAGGGAAGGAAGACAAGAGACAGCGCCTGGGAGCCTTGCTGGTAGCTGGTAAGCACACACTCGGGCATCATGTGGGTGCACTTTGAGTTCTCGGTTTCCTAAATTTGTGTGTGTGTGTGTGTGTGTGTGTGTGTGTGTGTGTGTGTGTGTGTGTGTTGCACTTGCTTGTATGTGATCTTGTTCCAATGTTTATGTGTGGGGAGGGATGGGGGGTGTAGACCAAAGGATGACCGTGGGGGTCTTCCTCAATCACTTTCCATTTTAATTTTTGAGACAAGGTCTTTCACTGGGCCCAGAACTCACCCATTCAGCTAGACTAGCTAGCCCAAAAGCACAAGGGACTTTGTCTTTCTTTGCCTCCCCACATCTGAGCCTTGATCAGAGCCCTGAGGATCTGTACTGGGGTCCAGGATTAGTGCTTGTATCTGGGGACCTGGGGATTAGAATTTAAAGAGTACCCAGCTACTTCCAATGTACCTCAGAAGTTAAGGAGTACCCGAATTCTTGTCTATAAAGTTAAAGAATTAAAATTACAGACCACCAGAGGATAAGGTGTAGTGGGAGACTCTATTTAAAAGAGAATGGAAGTTATAGAGTGTTGTGGTACTCTGCTAATGAGGCATGGAGGATGTAGGGCTTTGCTGAGTCTGGCAGGCTTCTGGGACAGTCTCCTTCTGGTAAGGAAGTTGAGGCAAAGTCCAAGGGCCCCTGTAAATCTTAGCAATCCTGAAAACTCCAAAGCCCCTAGGCAGGCCACAGCTGTCCCCAAGATAAGATAAGCAGTTCAAAGCCTAACTTATTCCAATTGCAAATAACAAACCTAAAGGTTTCATTTCCTCTGCTAACATCACCATTCTATCCATGTATAGAGTCACGTAGCCCCCTCAATTTATCTATGTAAATTAGGATACTGGCCCCTACGAATCAAGCTCATGAGATGCCCACAGATCTTGCTTCCTATGCTTCTACTTCTGACTTTTCTCTATAAAAACAACTGTTATCTACCAATAAAATGAGAACTGCCCACTGCCGCGTTCTCCCGAGAGTCTCATCTCTCGTCGGCTCATGGCTATTCCAAGCCACTGCTCACCCAGCTCCTGTGGGTGAATGGGGAGTTGATGCGCGCTGCAACCCCCTAAGTAACCCACGGACCCAGAACTGGGGTTTCAGTGACTTTTAAGACCTTGAACAGGTAAGTCAGAGAGACGTCTGTTTGGTCCATACCTGACCAATTAGTTTTAGCATCTAGGTTTGAGCTCTAGCTAGACACACCTCCCGCTCAAGAGGAGGGTAGGTTAGGCGTGGAATCTGTGAACTTGCCTGAAACTGTCACAATCACCCCTCTGAAGAAATAACTCTAATTGCTGTTAGGGTATTGGGGTGCACAATAAAAAACAAATCACCAGAAAAAGTATATACATGTTTCTAAGAAAACATCAAACAAGAATACCCATTTTTATTCTGCAGGAGGCAGGGCAAAGCTCCAACTGGGGAGGGGTTAAGGAAGAGCATGGCAACATTGTGTGGGGTCTCTCTCCTAAATTCCCACATTACCCCCCTCTCTTGAGGACACCCCAGCTGCTGTTGGGAAATGTGGATGATGAAGTCTCTGATCTATTTTCTGCTGAATAGGATAGGAAGTTATGGCAGTTGGGGCAGTCAGAGAGGGAAGGGTCCCTACCTAGGACCAAGAGAGAGACCCAACAATCATATATCACATTGTCAAGATTTTGTCCTGCCTAACATTGTGAGGCAGGAAGTGGGATATCTCCCCCAGAAGTGGGCATATTCCATTCTTATAGGGGGTCCAGTGTAGACTGGTTCAGTGTAGATGGTGTTGGATTGCTGTCCGCCATGGAAAACTCAAGATCCATCCTCAGAATTATTTATCGAATAGTATTGCAGCATCCAATATGGTCTGAGACTGTTCCTGTATGGTTTGCAAAGCAGATGACATACATTAACAGAGTTATTAGAAAGAGATATAAATAGCATTTAACCTTAATAATAGCACACATGTCGCCTTGGGAAGCCATGAGGATGTTTAGAGCTATGTGACTTTGAATGATTGCTTTTCTCATCATTTGAACTTCAGAATTAAGAAGGAAAATTCCCTCAGTGGCATGTCCCCACATCTGAGCTTTGATCAGAGTACTGGGGATCTGTACTGGGGTCCTGGATTAGCGCTGAATTCAGTTGGTGCAAACTCTCTGGAAGTTTCTCCAATAAGTTCCATTTTTCCTGTGCTAAAAACCATCAACACTTCTCAGGGGTCTGTGCATTGTCCTAATTGTGTATCACAAATGTAAATGCCCACAGTAAGGCTAGTGAGTCACAGCTGGGGTAAAAGACACCTTGAGGTTAGAATCTATAACTCAGATATGCTAGGGAACATAAGCAGATTTCCTTCTTCCATAGCCCTAGAAAATCCAGAAACAGAAAAGAAAATGGCAAGTTAATCCTGTCTTCCAAATGGAACACACCCAGCTAAGTGACTTGGCCCCAGGCAGGAAGCCTCCACTAGGCAGTTCATGTGAGACTAGCCGCTGTGGACATACAAGGAAACACATCCTGGTGTCCATTATTATGAGCTGAATACTCTTGAGAAAGTGCAAATAGGGCTGGAGAGATGGCTCAGCGGTTAAGGCACTTGCCTCCAGTGCCTAAGGCCCTGGGTTCAATTCCCCAGGACCCACATATGCCAGACCCACAAGGTGGTTGCCTTGGTGCTCTCTCTCTCTCTCTCTCTCTCTCTCTCTGTCTCTCTCTCTCTCTCTCTATATATATATATATATATATATATATATCCTTGAAAATGAATAAATAAAATATTTTTAAAAAAGAAAGTGCAAGTAAAATTAGCTCCACTGACTCCATTTTCTTACCAAGAAAAGGAAGAAACTGGAATAGGTTTCTTGCACATCAAAGCTCTTGGAAACCTTGAAACATCCTCATCGTCTTCACCACCATCTTCATCACCACCATCTCCCTCTCTCCATCTGAACCCGATTTCAAAACAGGTCACTGTATTCAATAGAAAACAAACACCTGAATGATCTATGGAAATCCACACGAGAAATGCAGTCTGTCAGAAGCTTAGTTCTGGCTGTCAGGCAGCTTAGTCTTGTTTTGACAGGTGAGCTTTGCTTCCATTGGTCCCCGCTGGGCTTTTCTGGTCCCATTGCTGTGCCCTGCCCTCCCTATGGTGGCTGTGGCTAACAGGAAGCTAGTGAAGGACTGCTTTCATCCTGCCTTATAGAAGCTACTAGAAGCTTCTCACTGGCCTGTGCTCAGTGGGTAATATGGCCAGAAGGTTGTTAGGGTTGTTAGGGCTAGTTCTGAGTGTCAACCGGATAGGCTCAAGAATCATGGAAGCCCTTTGTAGGTGTGTCTGTGAAGGTGTTTCCAGAGAAGATGGGTGTGTGACTGTGGACCAAGGTAGGGAAGACCTGCCCAGAGTGTGCACAGTATCATCCGTCGAATAGGCCAGAGGCCTGGACTGGAGGCAAAAAGAACAAGGGGCGTGTGATGGTTAAGTTCATTGTCAACTTGACCTGTTTAATAATCTAAAGTAATCTTGGGTGAGTCTCTGAGCTTGCCTGCAGAAAGGATTGACAAAAGGAGGAGGTCCCTCCTCCAGAGTTGTCCTTCCTCCAAGTGGGTGGAACTTCTAGAAGGGGACTGGATACAAGGAAGCTTAGGGGGAAGGGAACCTCTATTCCTTCCTCCCCCTGGCTGCTGATGCTGATTTGTGACTTGCTCTTGCATCCTGCTCTCCTACCCTTCTTGGACATTGGAACCCAGTTTCCTGGGCTTCACATCGTGGACTGAAGAGCAGCCACTCCCCAGGGAGCCATCAGGCCCTCTGGGCTGGTTTGGGGCTGCTGAGGCCTCCAGCCACGTGGACTGAACAGCTACTGGTTTCTTCACCTGTGGGCCTGCAGACTGCTATTGCTGGACTGTCGTAAGCTACCCCAATAAATTCCCTTTTACTACAATCTGTTCTATCAACTCTGTTTCCTCTAGAGAACCCTGACTATCACAGGGAAGCTTGCTCCCTCCTTCCTGCTGAACAGGTAGAGGTTATTTCATACTCTCCATAGTTTTCCTCTGCTCCAGGGGTCTCCAGTGGTCTCCCAGGGAATCTGAGTCTTCATTTTCCGCACTGGGTGGCCCGCTCAGGGACATGTGGACCTTTTCATCAGACAAAAGTGGCATGATTTCCTCTGGACTCTGTTCTGGCTTTCCTGGACCCTCCAGGATCTCCAGGATGTTAGCAACATTCCTGTCTCTGTGAGCAAATGCCTGACCAGAAGGGACTGAAGGAAGGTCCTAAGTCAGCTTACATGCCAGAGGGATAAAGTCCATCATGGCAGGGAAGGCATGGCAGGTCAGCTTGTCACATTTCAACCCTAGACAGAAAACAGAGGGCCAACAGGAAGTAGAGCTGGCCTCTAAAACCTCAAGACCTGTCCCCAGAGAGGCATGCATTTCCTTCAACCAGGCTTCACCTGCTAAAGATTCCACAACCTTTGCAAATAGCTGTGGACCCTGCGGGGGACAGTTCACATTAAGACACAACAGGGACTTATTCCCAACTCTGTGATCCTGTGTGTGTGTGTGTGTGTGTGTGTGTGTGTGTGTGTGTGTGTGCTAGAGTACATGTCCCGTTGCATCTCTCTGTGGATGTGTGTTCCAGTGGGTCAGCATCAAAGCACATGGCACACTGGTTGTACTCTTGGTTGAGAAGTGGATGTTGACCTGAAATTCGGAGGCTATGGTAGTTAAAAATATCAAAATATTGGTCACCGGCTGGCAGATGGCAGCTGCTAAGAGAAGCTGGATGCCACATCTCAGGGGCTGGAACCACTGGGGCTCCCACTATCCAGTGCTAAAAGGATGACACTGTCCCCAGAGAAAGTTCTGGAACTGAAGTCATGTCCCTTTCATTGATCAGTGACGAATATTAAAGAGGCTTTAACACTTTGTCTGCTGTCACCCTGGAATAGGTTTGTGGGGGAGCGTTAGGTGGTGGGGTGTTATCAGTTCCTTGAGATGCAGAGTTGGGATGCTGTCAGATAGCACAGTGTTTTCAGAGCCATGGAATCACCTCAGGAATTTTGCATTTCTGAACCCCTGCTTTATTATATATACACGGGAGGAAATCCTATTCAGCTCTGTAAAGTGACTGGTATACAATGGAGTTTAATAAATGCTCATTACAGGAAGATGGGTTTCACATTCATGAAATCCTCCAAAAAAGAAACACATGTACAAGACACCTGTCAATTGCCCCATTGTTATCAGAGAACTTTATAATTAATTTCATCACAAACTGGATAATTGAAAATATTATTGGTAACCTGGAAGTATTGTGATGATAAGGATTAATTCATTTAATTTAATGAGCTTAATGTTGTTTCCATTTAGAGACAATGGGTCTGGCACTGTGTACGTACATACCTATGTTCATATGAATAATTATCTTGATGTCTCCCGGTGCTCAAAATGTGGGTAAGGTTGAAATGAATAGATCTTTCTTCAACATAATGGCCTAGTGTATTTGGATATCAGTGATCATTTAGTCTGTGAATCATGAGATAGATAGAGTTTAATAAATTTTGTAATGAGCGAACCAACTATGATTCTATCATAGAAAATAGGTCTTTCAAGTTTTAAGACAAAATGTTTCATGTAAGTAAACTCACCAATGACTGTCCTTCACACATTTGAATAAATCCCCTGATTGGGTGCTGATTTCCACATCCCTCCCAGGAAGGGACACCACCTATGTCTCTGAAACTCAAACTAAATTGATTGTTTCTAAAAAGCTGTCTCTCTCCACACACATTCCCAGCAACCAACTTCTTTTACCATGGTCTGTCCATGACTACATCGCTAAAAATCCCGCTTCCCCATCTATGTTCTCCCCATGACTTAATAACCCCACAACTCGCCTTTCTCTCCTCATGACCAGTGAGTACCTCTATTGCTAAACACCCACAGGACACACTGGTAAGCGAACTCACACACAGCAATACGGGATGCAGGCACCATAGCCACACGCATTCTTCCCAGGGAGTTGTCCAAAATTCTCCTTGCATATTGTCAGAATTTCTATCTATAAAGATGATCAGTCATCCACAACAGTAACCTTCTTTTAAAAACTTATTTATTTATTTATTTATTTATTTGCACACAGAGCAAGATAGAGAGAAGACAGGCAGAATGGGCACACCGGGGCCTCCAGCCATTGCAAACAAACTCCAGATGCATGTGTCATTTTGTACATCTGGCTTTACGTGGGTACTGGGGAATCGAACTCAGGTTGTTAGGCTTTGCAGGCAAGCACCTTGACTGCTGAGCCATCTCTCCAGCCCCCAACCATAACCTTCTGAACACATGAAGAGGCATCATGAAGAGAGCTGCGGTAACATTAACCTGCTAGTGTATAACACAGCCACGTGCTCCATGGCCCCTCACTTTCATCACGCCAACCTACAGTGCCAGGCTCTGCTGGCTCACATTTCCTTCAGACATATGCTGAACTAAGTCCGCTCATATTATTTTGCTTGTGGAATAATGAACATTCTACAGATTAAAGGAGCTAGTAAGGAAGCATTATACAAACTGAGTTATTTTAATGCAAATTTATACCAAACGCAGGAGGCTGCATTTTGAGAAGGACTTTATTTTTACTTTCTGAATAAAACATCTGAGTAAGGGTTCTACACAGCACACAAGGCTCCAGGAGACACACAAAGCTAAGTGGGCATCATTTCACATTGAACAATTAGAGAGGCTCTGTTGCAAGGAGAATAAAACTACTTTTCCCCCCTTGACAACTGGGCTATGTGTAATATTTTATAATTACAGAAATGATTGAGAATCTCCTGTCATGGGCATGTAAAAGTGTTTTCATAATGTGTGTTTTGTTTACTCCCGGGGCTCAGACATGGATTCGGAAGTTGGGGTTGAGCAAGGAGATAAAAGCCCTGCCCACCCTGGGCTTACTTTCAAGTGAGAGAATTGACTCATCTGTATTAAATCAAGCCATACTTCCAAAGCTGACATTGTTCATTGAGTTGACCACACTCACTAGGCTGCTGCTGGGTGCCTGGCACTGTGTCCAATGATGGCAGGGTGATGACACAGACTCTGGCCTCGTGCCTTGCAGTCTTAGCCACTCTGTGTCACCTGACTTAATGTTATCCAGTGACTTGACCTGGAAAGTGCTCTTCCTAACACATTGGGGGGGGGTCTAAGCCAGTGGCAAGTGCAGACTTTCAAATCAAATTTTAATGAAGACATTTATATTGTCCCTTGCTTTCACTTTCAAGTTTCACCTCAGTTTAATGACAAACTCTGGTCATATAGAAGAATCTAGCTCCAAAGAGCTCAGCCTTGTCCACTCAGGAAAACTGACTTGCTTACCAAGATTTCACCTGTGCTTGCTCAGGAGGGAAAGCATAGTAATTAGGACCCAGGGGAAGTAAGAGGCACTCAGCTACCTGAGTGGGGTACTGGAGTCAAGGAGAAATCAGGATTTTGAACAACGTGGGAAGGATTGTCGGTGTTCCCTCCTGCTGCACTAGCCTGCAAACACTTATAGGGAATACAGAAAAGCCTGCAGAACTATGAGCAAAGCAGGAGACAGGTTCCCAGGGCTGTCCATCATGTTCCATGTAAACCCTTGCCAATGCACTTACAACAGGGCACATGCTCCTGAAAGCCAGCCTGGAAGAGCCTCTGAGCACCAGCCACCTCCAGTAAGTCCCCAAGTGCTTCAGCTCTGGCTTGCCCATGCATCCCTGAGCCCCATGCCCTACTCAGATGACCTGCGTCTCTCCCTTAAGAGACCAGGGTATGTCCTATGACTCTTGACCCTGGATGAACAGGAAATGAGAGAGCTCTGGGGGAAACTAAGAGGAGAGCCAGAAATCAGAAATAACAGATAATAACCACCACAGAGGACGGTTGAATAAGGATCACCTACAATAGTCCAAGCATGAAATCAGAATATCATGTCCAGTGAGCATAGTGAAGGAAACAACACTATTTATCTGTATGTTTTACATGGGCCTCAACTATGAAGAAGATATGTTATTTATATCTTTCTCCTCTTAAGAGTTTATTGGTCACATGACTGTGCCCAAGTTCAATTTGATTTTAGATTAAATTCTTTTGTTTGTTTGTAAAAACCAGCCCCTGGATGTGCATTTCTCTTTTCACTGGGTGGCCTTGTCATGGTTCTGTGAGGTGAAGAGCCCCGGATAGAAGGGATATATGGACATGACGTTGTTCTCTGTATCCAGGGCAGACAGACCAGCTCGGCGGATTTCTGATGATTTAGGCAAGACATCTTTTTTTTTTCCATAATGAGTTACAATATTTAGTGGGCAAACAATGAGTTGTTATCCCCAATTCCCCACTGCTCTCCCCTCCCCAATCCGCTGGACAATCTCCTCCATGGGTCGTCTGGATCAGTCCTTGTGACAGGGGACCATGGATAGCCTAGTATTCAGCCAGGTTCTCCTGGCCATGCCTCTGGATAGTCTCCCCCACCACGGCTCTCACAATCTTTCCGCGCCCTCTTCTGCATAGTTCCCTGAGTCATGGTGGATGAATATTAAGGCTGCTTTAAGGTTGTGAGCTTAGGGGTCTTTGTGTCGAAAATCGTTGGTTTCTGTCTCACTGGCTTATCCTGTGTTGATTTAATGGCTGTGGCTGTGGGTCCCTTGTTCATCCCGACATTCTCTGTGGGGTTCCATATGGATCCTCCACGGTATGACTGTGGAGGCTCTTCTTTTGCCAGAATCTCAGCTATTGGCCTACAGTCGGTTGGTAGGGTTAGATGGGCCCCAGCTCTCTCGCTGCATCCTGAAAAATACAAACACAATCTCCATCAGAGAGTGAGATCAGTGTAGGTTAACAAATATACACAATTCTGGATTACCTAGATTCTATTTTTAGTAGCCTCCCCATAAATCGCTCCCATAGTGCATCTTTTCTTGGGAGCTCAAGAGTACGGGATCTGGTGCCTATCGCCCTGAATCCCAAGTTCCAGACAAGGGATCCCCCTCACTAAGTGGAAAATTGGCTGAATTTGAAAGCTGTTGATTGTCTCCCCCAGGCCGAGGCTCCTCCATTACACAAGTGCTCCTTTCTTGGTTCACTGTTCTCTCCCAGTAGGAGGTGTGGTCAGCCTACTCATGACCGCAGATTGTGTTTTGTGTCAGTGGTCTCTGTCTAGTCCAGCTGTCGTTGATCAGTTTCCCCTAGCAGCCTGTGCAGTGCCTTCCAGCACTACACTAACTGCCTTCTGGGGGCTGGATACCGTTCTGGACGTTGAAGGGTCTCTCAATGCTGATCGATGGCATTCTATGGTTTCTTCAGCAACAGGGTTTTGCCTCAGGCCTGGGGAGGGCACTCAAGAGCTTTGACAGAATTCTGTCTTGTTGTTGGAATCTCATGAGTCACTTTGGTCAACAGCTCAGTGAGGGAAGGAACCAGTGGTTGGAACCAGGGGTTGTCAGGCTGATCTAATTATTCACAGGACATCTTTTTTTTAAAAAAAATATTTTTTAAGTATTTTATTTATTCATTTTCAAGCAGAGATAGGTAGAGAGAGAGAGAGACAGAGAGGGAGAGACAGAGAGAGAGAGTAGAGAGAACACCAGGGCCACCACCTTTTGGGTCTGGTTTATGTGGGTCCTGGGGAATTGAACCCAGGGCCTTAGGCACTGGATGCAAGTGCCTTAACTGCTGAGCCATCTCTCCAGCCTGGTAAGACATCTTATACCACTTCCAGAGAACACTCTGTGCTGGGCATCTGTGGAAGCAGGAGAAATGCCCATGTGTGGTCATTTCACAGGCTTAGTGCCCTGTGTACTTTGGCATATGAGAACCACAGTACCTTACACAATAGGATCATTGGAGTGTTGGAAATTCCATTGAAAAATAAAAGATAAAATATTACACAGCAAGAATGGCCATTGTTCTTCAATGAATAGCCATACATAGCTTTAAAAATGCAAGGAAAGATTGTGAAGCAGGATGGATGCTTTACTTCCTTAAAGGAATGCACCCAATTGAGCGATTTATTTGAGCTAATGTTATGAACAATTGGGATGTTTTTTAAGTAAGGAGAAAAAGCAAGGAATTACAGAAATCCAATGATCTTCCAAATTGATCTTATTTTCCCAATGATTAGCTTTCACTGAGTGGATCCTTCTATTTGATCGTGAACAATAGCCGTGAATTCTTCTGTGTAGCAAAAACGATCTGTGAATCCCAGGTTGGACAGCCTGGCCATCAATGCAGGACAATAATAAGACAAGCACGCTCTATGCATCACAGTTTACCAGAGGCAGATGTTCCTCTTAAGGGGACCCCCACCCCACAAAGTAGGCCATAGCAATGCTTTCATTCTTGTGGGAAGCATGTCATCCCCTGCAGAGTACGCTGATCCAGGAAGGCAGAGTTACCTCATGCAGGAAGAGTCGGAGCCACCATGGTCAAGGGCAGTTGCTCCAAAGAAACACGGAGGCATTGGAACACCTTGGCTACACATTAGTTGTGAGCAAGCTTGTCTGTGGGAGATTGGTGCTTTCCCCCCCTTTATATCCATGATGCTGGTGCTTGTGGGCACCGGAAGAGGGAGGGGAGTCCTCTGAGGGGCAGAGAGTAGCTGACTCAGGCAGTCAGATAAGGACTAGGAGTAATTATACCCATATGGGACAGTGAGGTTCTAGGAGACAGAGGGCTTCATGCACATAGAAGAGATCACAGGAAGGAAGTCAGGCTAAGGAGTCATACCATCCATAGGGATATTCTTGTGGCTCTTCAGAGCTTCTGGTGACCTCGTTAGTCATGTAGACTTGCTGTAGTTGGGCACGTCCTGAAGACATGTTGGATGCTTTAGTTCCAGAGCCCTGTGTTATTTGGAGATGAGGCCTTTGGGAGGAGGTTAGGGTTAGATGGGGCCATGGGCATGGAGTTCCTAGATTAACATGAACAGTTGACACAGAGAGGGAGAGAGCGACAAGCCAACATGCCTCATGAACTTCCCGTGGGACACGCTCTGTCAGGTCAAGGAGGCCATCCTCTCCCCAGCCAGCCAGCCAGCAGTGACAGCACAATAATAAATTTCTCTGTCTCAGGTATGTTGTTATTATAATTAGTTTGAAAGGTTAAAAAACCACCCTGCTTGCCATTACAGGAGAGTTGGACCTGCCCAGTGGACACACAATCACTTGCAGGTGGATGGATGGATCATAGAGCGAGTGCATGCATCCTTCTCAGGAAAGAGGTAGGGTCCTGAACTGGACTCTGAGGTGGTTGGGCCTTGGATGACTCTGCTCCCAAGACTCATGATTAAAAGCATGTCCAAACTAAGTGGAAATGGGGAGGGAGAATACTGATTGTCCTGTGAAGAAAGATCATAGTGTCTGGAGAGAGTGATCCTAAACCAAGTGCAGGGCGTGACCCCTGCATCCTGCAGCAAAAAGAAGCAGACCTACACAGATAGTCTGAGACCATCCTAAGTCACCTGCAATCATAATGTGTTTGGAGCTGCCTCTTATCTCAGGTAAAGATACACTGGGAATTGGCAAGAACAGAAAGAAAACCTGAGGTCTGGTCCCCAACTCCACAAGGCTTCACGAAACTCTGGTCCCGAGAAGCCCCATTCCACAGCCCTTGGAAGATGTGCCTGACAGGTCCTGAGGAGGAGGCCTTCTGACCTGCTTTATCTGCAATTAAATACTCCAAAATTAGGGTAGTATTTCTATCTGTGCATTGATTTTTCCAGGCATGTTTAAAATTATGTTGCCTGTTAACTTGTTTGTACAAATGGGCAAAGAAAATCCCCCCAAATCACTCCACGAGGTCAAGGATTTATGAAACACGTAGCCAAGATAAATATTTCCTGTTGAAAAAAAAATCAGGCAACCTATAAATTTCCATTACAACACAATAAGGCAGCTTAGCTTGATGTAGCCAGGAAGTCAAGGTTGAGCCATTCCGTTAGGTTTGTGCCTTATTAAAACCCGGGTGAGTCTGGAGTGTCTGGGGTGGGTAAAAAGGTTAAACTGCTCATCACAGATGGAGGGAAGTCAAAGGACTTGGAGCCCAATTAAACCATCAGCACTGCTGGGGTAGCACATAAACACTAGCGTTTTCATTCCCCCTGGAACACACACAGGCAGTTCCCAGAGACCCCAGCCCGAGCCCTTTCATGCTTCCCCTGCCGCCAGGGTCTGGCCAGGCCCGGTGGGTGAGAGGCGACCTGCTCCTTCTCCGTTAATCATCATCTCACACCCAGCACCTGGGACTGCCTCCAACTCCCCCGGTTGCTATATTGACAATATTCCCTGTTGATTTCCTCATTTTCTCAGCCAAGACTGGACTGACCTCTTTAAAATTCTTTATAAACGTCAGTAATTGCTGCATCCAACTTCAATTCATTACTTTCCCAGGCCTCATGTATTTTGATGATATGAAAGTTGACCGCATTTACATGCAAATTGAAGTTCTATATTAATAAGGGCCAGTGAAAGGAGATCGCGTGGTAATGCTCCGTTATGACTTTTAAATACATTTGCCTGTGTCTCGGCCGCCACTAGCATGATCAGGCCATGAGGAAATCATGTTGGTCTGATTGCAATTTTGTTTTCCAATTGAAAGTACAATTTCATCAGGTTTCCCTGTCATTTCTAATAATGACTTAAGTTTGCTTGCTAAATTGGAGAATTTCTCCAGCCTTCGGATGGGCTAGCAAACAGGTGAGGCGACAGCTGCCCAGCACGAAGTGCTTCATTATGGGCCCGGCTGCCGTCCATCCCTGGAGGCTCCTTTGGTGACAGGAACAAAATTACCGAAGGCTCCACACAGTGGAGTCTGATTATCTTAAGCGCATTAACTTTTATAGTAAAACTTTCAAAGCCCAGCGCACTTTCTAACCCAATGATCAATGGGTGTAGGCTAAGATTTCTGTCCGTCTCCATAGTTCTTTCTGTGGGTTCCAAAGGAGATGGCTTTAATCCTTCCTGCCTGCAGAATTCCCTGTGTCCGTGGAGGCCAGGGTCATGCTGCAGTTCATGTGTAATAAGGTCAGATCCAGGATGCCCCATATGTCCTTGACAGGTATGTTTGACGAACCTAGCCCCCATGTTCAATTGTGAGTAGAGCATGGGCCTCCAACATACTTGGTCTTGTCAAGATGCAGAAAGGCATTGTGGGTCCAATCTCTCACTGAGAGATGAGTCACAGAATCTGTACAGGAAAGGACAGTCACAGGCTGGCTCCCGGATTCCCTTCACATCACACAGCCGTACTGAGCCTCCCCTCCCCTTACTCCTTTATGGGTCTTTTGGGGGCCCTTGCTTCATGCGCTGGAGATTCTCTGTAGTCACCATACCTACATCCTCCTCGACTAAACAGCCTGAACACAGGTCACTCGATTTAGAAAACGCAATAACCCGTGTAACCAGAACATTCTTCAAGCTCAACTTTTAGGAGTTCAACTGTTATCTGAATTGCTTTTTATCTCTGAGGAGATAAGACCCTGATAGCAGGCTGAATGTGAGAAAGGCCACTGTGAGCACAACAGGATTCTATTGTCTCCAACCAATACAAATGTTTACTAAGAGCTTGTGGAAACTCACACCTTCCATTCCCAGTGACACATGTTGGCAGTCTGCAGATAAGCTTGGGGCTCTTGATGAATGGCTCAGTGTTCCAGTGGAGTCGGGCAAGCTTACAGTGGGGATCTATGTCAGCAGAGAGATAGCAGAGTTGCTTGGGGGCTGACCTCTTCCTCTTCCCAATGAGCTGATCCCCACTATGCACACTATGCTTTATTTATCTCTGTTTTTAATCTTACTAGTGACAAAGTTGTTCCAAAGCAAATGACATGATAAGCTGTCCCACTAAGGAAGAAAAACAAGACCAAAGCTCACTAGAGCTTCTGGGAGTAAGACAGCTCAGTCATTTCTTTGTGTTAAAGACTGGTGTGTGACGCATGGCAAATGCCTCGTGGCTGAAGGCAGTGAGGTCTTGGGAGATGCCACCGGCTTCTCTGTGGATTGGTGGCCACGGGTGTGATTACTGAATGGTTGTTGGCCACCTTTGCTATAACACTGAGAATCTCATAAGTGATATAGCTTTCTCTCCAAGAAGAGGCCCGAATTCTTTTCCCCCAGGCCCTAGATGGTAAGTGGAACAGTGTCTCACCAGAGGAGTCTCCCTCCTGACCCCAGTACTTGGACACGCAGGTGGTACCTGGCAAAGTCAAGCCAAGTTTGCAGATGGAATGATGGTCCTTTCTCAGCTGATTCCAAGGTATAGATGAGGCTAATGCAGTCATGGGTGCCCTTCAAAGTGGGAGCAGAGAGAAGAGATAGAAAGAGGGAGAGAGAGACAGAGAAAAAGAGAGAATAAACAGAAGCCATCAGTGGGACATAATATGAGGGAGATTGATCATGCTCATTTCTGACTGTGAAATCTAAGCAGACAATATGCACCAGGGATGGTGGGGGGCTTCTGGAAGCAGGATGGGGTGAGATCATGGCTTCTCTAGAAATAGAAAGCAGTGCCCACATTCAAGTCCCTTGCTGCCCTGACTTGGTGACACACTATAGACCCCTCTGCCTGGTATTCTCTTCCTCTTAAGTTGTTCTCTGGCTCCCCACCCCCACCCACCCACCTAGGACTCTTATTCTCTCTGTCCCCAAAGAGCCTGCTGCTGTCTCCTCCATCCACACCAGCCTTGCCTGCACCATCTCTGCAATTGCTTGGCTTACTTCCCTTAGGAGCTCAGTGAAGACCCCATTCCCTCCTTCCTGCATTTGCTGACTCACATGTATCTGCTTGGAATCCTCAGGGCAGACTTGCCCTCACTGCTTTAAGGCAGCATCTCAGAGCCTTGTTTGAAGTAGGTAATCCTAATGTCCCAGGCTCTGGGGCTTTTTTCCAGGGTATAGATTACGCCTACATGCAACACAGAAATCCCAGGGAAGAGTGTGCCTGGATAGATACATGTGTTTCCACTCAAAGTGGGTACCACAAGATTAAGTGTGAATCTGGTGGTTAGGAGCAAAACTGAGGAACGTTCTGGCTACCTGCGCATCTTCCTACATGGGGATGTGTGGGTCCCTCCTGTGTGTATGCAGCACATGTCCACTTTGGGTCATGGATGTACCATGGATTGCTTCTCCTGCCTTCAGCACAGCAGCCTCTCTGAGCTCTAGTCCTTGGGTGTCTTACCTGCTCTTACCTGGCTCAGCTGCTATTCCAGAGAGTCAATCTTCCTGGTGAAAATCCACGTCATTGTCACCGGGGGTCAGCTCAGTGCTTGGGCACTCACTGAGTTCTTAGCAAATGAAGGCACCAATGATTGCTGGGTTGCTTAAGGTGGAATTAAGCCACAAACTGCATTAAGTGACCTATGTTCCCAATTAGCAAGGCTGTCCTGCCTCCCAGAAAATTGCCTCTGGGGCAAACAAACCTGGCTGCCTTAAAGGTACATCATCCTGATAACATGGAGGTCTATGTAAAAACCAGGTGGATGAGGTAACTGATCTGTCATTTAAGCAGGTCCAGAAATAGGCTGTTCTGTGCACTTGAATAGGTTTGCGGGCCAGGGGTCAGCTTTCCTGAGAACTGGAAATGCCATCCTTACTTGGAGGAGTGGTGCTTTGCTCCTAAGAACTCCCAGCATGAACACTGCACCTCCAAGGGGGTCCGAAGAAGTGTTTGAGGGCTGGGCTTGAAGAGAGCACAGGCAGCACTAGAGAGGGTCCATTCCATCAGCTCATCTGGGGACACCATTTCTCCTTTGTCATGGTCAGGTGCACCATAGAAGTCAACATTACTTTTCATCTAGCAATTGCCATGGAAACCTCTCCTGCCTTTCCCTTCAAGCAATGTAGCCATGTTGCAAAAATGTCTTCATCAGAAGCTGGATGGATAAAGGGGATGAGTCAGCCCCACATCCTTCCCCCCTTGAGATATCCCTCAGTGGAAGAGACACAGATCCCAGTTTGCACCCTATCAGGGAGCATGGGCTGGGTGCTGAGGTGGCCTGAGCAGAGCACTGCATGTGGGCAGGGTGAGGAGAGCAGGATTGTTGCTGCCTCTGGAACTCTATTCCTTATATTTCCTTGTGTGTGTCGTTAATGTGGTTTAGAACTGTTTCCTTGTGAGTGTGTCATCCATGCAGCTGTGAAAAAGGTGTGTGTGTGTGTGTGTGTGTGTGTGTGTGTGTGATCCATGTCCATGTTCTGAGTCATCCCCACCCATCCTATGGAATCCAAAACTCATTTCATGAGCTCAGGTAAAAGAGGGAAGAGAGAGAGTTGCTCTGGAGAAAAATGGCAAGTTGTCCGATTTTGCTTTTTCTTTGTTGATAGACAAGTCTAGGGGCTGGAGTTGTTATAGCACCATGCCCTGCCTTAAATTTTGTCATCCTTTTCTTAATGTCCTTTCAAACTATCCAACCAGAGCTGCTTTGGTGTGTGGATTTTGTCTCTTCCACTGTGTTGAAATCTTTCACTGGTTCAGTAAGTTTGTGCGTGTGTGTGTTTTCCTTCAATCTCCTGCAAACAAAACCACGGCCACCCCAAGCGCCTCTAGGAGTTATAAGATGTACTGAAAGGAATATTAAGCTTCCTTCAAGTAAGTAAAAGGACCCTACTGTCTCATGAATGACCTACACTGGATGGGGCAGGACTCAGCACCTTGTAGACTCTCTCTCACTTTGTGTGTGTGTGAAGTAATTTGGGGAAATTTCAAACAGTGTTATGAAGTAATTAATAGGCTCACTTTATTCACAGTTTTTAGTGATTTGGTTTGTTTGTCTAACCAAAATAACAAAAAGCTGTCATATGCCTGCTGTGCATGAATGTAACGTAGGCCACTAAGGTCAAATGCCCAGCAGGTCTTCTGGCCTTCACTGTACAGAAAACCCACGGGAGGACATCTGGCTGCCTAGAGCAGCACCCCACTTTGCATCAGGTTAGGGTCTCCTGTGACTGGTCCCACTGTGATCCCCTTGTCCCTAGAGAGGTTATGGGACTCAGAACAGTAGACAACGACCATTGTCTGTACAACCCTTTGGATGTGACCCTGAAATATCAAAGATCAACGGGGTGTCAGGTTAAAGCCTGGCTCTCTGCAGGGTGTCACATCTCATTCACACTGAGCCCTTGTGGGTGACAGAGATCATTAGGGGGCAAACAGGGAGAAAGAACACATTCCAGCATGCTGTGAGAAAGAAGCCAGAGTCCTGCAAGGAAGGAGTGCCTGGTGGAGGTGCAGGCCAAGGGGAGAGCAGCCCAGCCAGCCCCAGGCTACTGGGCTCTGTCAGCTGGAGTCTGAGATATCACCTTTGTCACCTAGGGCTGCAAGGGCCCAAGTGCCTCTCCAGTGCTTCCCCTGCATGGCTGGGACAGGCTTCCCCCAATTCTGCAACCCCCCTTTCTGTTCTGTTGGCTTATTTTCTATACACCAGCACTGTAGGCTGCTGCCTCCCAGGCCACCTTCAAGGTTGCGCTCATTGGTTGCGACAGGCCATCCAGTGAGGAGACAGAAATGGTCTTCTGTTTGTTTATCATGCTTACTCACCAGCCTCGGCTGCTCCCAGCTTAGTAATTCCATTTTGAAGGAACGACTTTCATGAAGCCTTGCTCTCTTCTCCATTAGAACAGGAAGGAAGAAGTCAGTTCCATCCCCAGCCCAAGGATGCCTCCTCCCCTTCTCCCTTTCCTTCTCCAGGATCCTGATCACTTTAGGAAAAGGTCAGAAGTATGTTCCATAGGAGCATGCGCTGTTTCCCTCCTGGTAGATGACACAAATCTCCCATAGAAGTGTATGAGCTGATTCAGATGGTGGAGTTTCAATGTGATGTCGATGGTGATGATGATTGGTTTTTCGAGGTAGGGTCTCGCTCTAACCCAGGCTGACATGGAATTCACTGTATAGTCTCAAGCCTCAAACTCTAAGCGATCCTCCTACCTCTGCCTACTGAGTGCTGGGATTAAAGGTGTGCACCACCATGCCTGGCTTGTCTAAATTATTTTTTGCAAAATTTTAATTGAGAAGAGGACAGAGAGCCCTGCAGAGGGACACATCTAAAACCCTCAGGAGCAGAGTAGCCATGCTGAGGCCATTAAAAATATTTTATTTATTTACTTGCTAGGGAGAGAGAGAGAGAGAGAGAGAGAGAGAGAGAGAGAGAGAGAGAGAGAGAGAGAGAGAGAGCGCACCAGGGCCTCTAGCCACCACAAAGGAACTCCAGATGCACTTTATGTATCTGGTTTTACATGGGTATTGGGGAATTGAACCTGGGTCTTTAGGGTTCACAGGCAAATGCCTTAACTGCTAAGCTATCTCTCTAGCCCTACCCTATCCACTGGACATTGTATCCTAGGACTCCTTAAGTGGCAAGGGGTCATGGTATATAGCTACAAAGTCCCCTTTGCAGAGTTAGATAGGGTGGTCCCCAGGAGCCCAGGAGCCGTGTTCATGTCCAGGAGAGGGTCTCCCTCTGCTTCCTCAGCTCACTGTCTCTGTGAGTTGGAAGCCTCTGTGGCACTCTGAGCCTGAGTTTCCCATCAGCCACAGGAAAGTGTCTCCTCCCAGGTGCAGGGCAAGGAGACAGTGATGCGATGGCCACATCACTGTCCCATCCATGCATATTGATTTTGAACCACTTGGGCTGTGTCCTGGAAAGGGTGCTCTGAAAGCTCCATGTGGTTGGCTGTAGTATGAAGCAGCAGTAATGCAGGAAAATGCCAGAAACTGCATTTCTTCGTTTTGACATTCATGCCAGCTGGGCTCTCATGATCACACGTGACACTGTCTTTCAGAATGTCACCAAGGAGACTCCAACCCTGATGGCTGTGGTCATCCCCTGAGCAGAGAGATTCTGGGATTGCCCAGAGCACACAGGGAGGTGTTCCATGCAGCCATGCAGCCAGGAAGCCACCGCTTTGGTCAGCACCTGAAAAGGCAGGAAAGGTGATGCTGACTTCCACCCCAAATCCAACCCAGTCCAGGGACTACCTGGAGGAGCCAGAGGCACCACAGACCAGGACAGAGAGAGTGCCCTGGCCGGGAGGAGGAAGTCCCAGTCCATGGTTGGTCCTGGAGGGAGCCAGGTAGGGGAAGAAGTTTAGCAAATAGCACAGCCCTCAGGGAGCGCTCATCACAGCTCTGAGAATGTCTGCAGTGGAGAGTCACTCATAGCAAGGCACGGTGTCCCACAAGGAGGCAACATTATTTACTTCCTCTTGTCTACTGGAAGAGAGGAGAAGGAGGAGTCATTTCATGGTAATCCATCCGTCTTACAGGTGGAGGGATGTAGGGTGCTGGGCACTAGACAGGTAGATGGCATAGTGTTCTGCAGGCTGCCATTTGAATATTTTAAATCAGGGCTTCTTCAACTTTTTTGCCAAGAAATTTTTTTGTCACACCAGGTATATAAAACAGATATACCTGGAGACTGGGAAGATGAATCAGCAGTTAAAGGTACTAACTTGCAGAGGCTGCTGGCCCAGGTTCAATTCCCCAATCATCCACTTAAAGCAAGATGAGGAAAGGCCACTAGAGTTTGGTGATCCTTTGTGGCTACAAGACATCCTAGTACCCATAGTCTCTCTCTCTCTCTCTCTCTCTCTCTCTCTCTCTCTCTCTCTCTCTCTCTCACACACACACACCACATGTGCAAATAAATAATTTAAATAAAATAGGAATAGAAATCAAACATTTACTGATAGTAATAAATTAATTTTGAACAAGTCTCTGGTATACATATTTTACCATTTATTAAAGATGAAAGCAAAATTTCATACTAATGAGATAGATATGCTTTAAGTAGACTGCATGGCCCAATGGATCAGGCATCTGCCTTGGAGATAGACATGTTTATTTATTTTTATATAAAGAACTAAATCTTGGATGTATGATAGTGAAGGACAAAGGAATCTTCAATATTTTTCAGTGGATCAAAGTTTTGATTTTATTGTTGTCCATGCTGAGAATATTGCTTCAAAAATAGCATAATACAAAATAACAGAAATATGTCTAGCATCATTTATGAAATTGTTGAAAACTGTCCTAATCCCAAGTCACAATTCATTTGGTGATTTTTAAAATGAAATTCAAGTTAGCAACTCTAACAGAACATTTTTAATCAAACTTTGGAACCCAATATTATCCAATGATATATTAATTTGGTACTTACATGCAAAGGAATGAAGGTAGAAAAATATTGAAAGTATTTCCTGTAATTAAACCATTATATTTCTGTACGAGCAAGAAAACTCAATGTACAGCAGAAACACTACAACGCATAACAAGAAGCAGTGTGGAATCTGAGTGAGGGTGTGTCGGGCAGTTTCCTGTGTTTGACTATGCTGTATAGTGTGATGTGTGCAGAGCAGAGAAGGCATGTTCTGTGTTCAGACCCAAAGCTACAGTGAAGTCACGTCATGCCGCATGAGTGAGCACCGTCAGACACGCCTCAGAGTCATTATGCATTTGATTTTTGAATTATGTGTTCAGAAACATCTTATGGCTGCCTTTTTTCAGAACCCCACATTCAGCTACATAGCCTCACATGAGGATGCAGCCTACAGTTTTGCATGCTGTGTTTCAAAACATTCTTACCTTCACTTTTTTTGCGAAAATGTGCCTATACCTTCCTCAAGATCTTTTTTTAAAAATTGTTTTATTTATTTGCAAGCATAGAGATAGACGACAGACAGAGAGAATGGGCATGCCAGGGCCTCCAGCCACTGCAAATGAACTCCAGATGCATGCGCCACTTTATGCATCTGGCTTTACATGGGTACTGGGGAATTGAACTGGGGTCATTAGGTTTTACAGGCACACACCTTAACCACTGAGCCATCTCCCCAGCTCAAGATTATTTTTAAAGGAAAGATTAATACTTTTCAAATGTAGTTGAGGTGGAGAGCATTTGGCTATTTATCTTGCTTGCTGGATCAGTTTCTTCCATGTAAGTCCTAGCCAGCCCTGACCCTGCTTAACTTCTAAGGTCAGCCAAGATGGTTCACACTCAAGGCGGTAACACCATAGATTGGATCAATTTTTAAAGCAGATGTGAGGGCTGTCTTTATTATAAGACTCATACACATGAATGCTCAGACTCATTTTAAATTATTCATGCAATACGTGGAAATACGGTCCAATGCACATTTGAGCAAAATTTGCTAATGGCCCTCAAGGAGGCCTAAATATCTCACCAGGGTGCTTGGGGTTTCTGGTCCCCTGCTAGTAGGACCTTTATTATAACCTGCTTCTGCTAAGCAGAGAACTGCGGGTGACATGCCCCCACCACGCAGCCCCGGTGACAACCCCTCTCCCCAGCAGGAGAGATGCACAGCTGGCCTTGTGCCCTCGGTGTTCACACCAGGGCTTGAGCAGCCAAGTGGCACATTCTGCGTTAGTGCTTAGATGTGATTCTGCCAATGATAAACTGAGTCCAAGCTGGCTTTGCCAGAAGCACAGAAGACAGCAACAGAGATGCTGAACCATGTGGGACAGAAGGAAGTGTATAGTGATGGTAAGAGGCCAGTGACCTTTCCCTGAGCATGCTTCATGTGGGACATGACTATCTCTCGGGCTGTGAATCCTAGGGAAGTGGGAATGCTCACAAAGTGCAACAGTTCTCACTTGTGCATGCTTGGCAGGTATTTTCTGAGCATTCATGATTGCCGCGGTCCTTTCAGATTTAGGAAATGCAGCTACAAGCAGACAGGTTCCCATCCACGTTGCTCATGGAGCGTCCCCTGGAGTTTGTAAGTCAAAATCAGCCCTTTCCTCCACAAGCTGCTTTTGATCGGGTTCTTTGTGCAGCAACAAGAAATCTGACTACAACAGCTTTAGAGTGCCGGAGGAAAGGAAGGAAGGAAGGAAAGAAGGAAGGAAGGAAGGAAGGAAGGAAGGAAGGAAGGAAGGAAGGAAGGAAGGAAGGAAGGAAGGAAGGAAGGAAGGGGGAGAGAGAATTTTTTAAAATATATATTTATTGTCCATAATGAGTTACATTATTTAGTGGGCAAACAATGAGTTGTTATCCCCAATTCCCCAATGCCCCCCTCCCCATCCCCAATCAGCTGGATATCCTCCTCCTCCGTGGGTCGTCTGGATCAGTCCTTGTGGCAGGGGACCATGGATAGCCTAGTACTCAGCCCAGTTCTCCTGGCCTAAGTGTGTTATTACTGAGGGGTGCCATGCCTCTGGAGAATTTAATGATGACTCCAAAATCTTAGTTCTAGCAGTCTGAAGAATATGGTCAGTTTATCAGAATGGGGAAGCTGAGGTGAGAAGAAGGCTTGGAGACTTGTTTTAGATGCTAGGATTAGCTAGTGCCTGGGACCCCAGTACTTACAAGGCTGAGTCGGGATTGCAGCAAGTTTGAGGCCAGCCTGGACTGCATATTGAGTTCTAGCCAGAGTTACATAGTAAGCCTATCTAAATCAAAAGTACGTGATATTAAGATTGGGGTATTTCTTAGGTAGAAATTTGAGGTGGCATATAAATTGACAATACAGTAGCTCAGGGCAGAGATCTGGACGGTGATGTAATCTTGAGTCATCAAAGATGACAGAGTCTTTTAAAATCACAAGCCTATGTCATCATCTAAGAGAAGGCCCCAAAGCAATCTGGGAGAAAGCTTCCTCTAAGTCAGAAGCCTGCCTGATGAAATATGCTTACTCTTAAGAGCAAGGAGGAGGCAGAGGTGTGAGCATTGCCTGCTGGATTTGATAAAGGGTCAGATAACATGCTTCAAAACACATACAGTGCAAGCGTAACCCCTTCGACTTTAGCGATTATGACTACATAGTCATAGGACCAGGGCCTTTTCAGAGGTAATTAAATTATGGGAGGACATTGGTGTAGACCCTCCTCCATGGGCAGATGTCTGCATAGGAGAAATCAGTGCACACATGCCTAGGGAATGCCTTGTTAGACCCAGCGAGCGGGCAGCATTGACATGTGCCTCCCCAGAAGCCAGTTCTGATGTGGTGGGTTACCATGGCATGTTGGCTTGAAGTGGGTTAGTGAAAATTAATCTTCAGTGTCAACTTGACTACGTTTCGAATCACCTAGGAGACACTCCTCTGGGTGTGACTAGGAGGACTTTTCCAGAGTTTTAATGGAAGAGGGTCAGCCCACCTTGAATGTGAGCAAGGCAGCATTCCATGGGCAAGGGTCCCAGATGAAATGAGAAAGAGATGCCGCTGAAGAACAAGCCTCCATCTTTCTCTGCTTCTTGCCTGCAGAGACAAGGTGACCAGCCACCTCCCGTGCCACGCCCTCTCTGCTGTGATGGGCTGCACCTTCCACTGTGAGCCGCCACAACCCTGTCCGTTCTCCAGTTGCTCTTGTCAGGTGGTCATCAGAGCAAGGGGAAAAGTGAAAATATTCGGTTATCACCTTGATAGTGGACTTTCAGCTATAGATCTATAATTTTAAAAGTTCTACTGTGAGCTGGGCCTGGTGACGCACACCTTTAATCCCAGCACTTGGGAGGCAGAGGTAGGAGGATTGCTGTGAGTTTGAGGCCACCATGAGACTACATAGTGCATTCTAGGTCAGCCTGAGCTAGAGTGAGACTCTACCTTGAAAAACCATATATATATATATATATATATATATATATATATATATATATATATTCTACTGTGTAGGATGGAAGTAATGGGAAACCCTGTATAAACAAGGTGGATGGTGAAGACCAATAGCCAAAGTTGTCCTCTGACCTCCACTTGCACTCTGTGTATGCACATGTCTATACACACACACACACACACACACACACACACACACACACACACGTAGTACCCTAAGGCAGACAGTGAGAGATTAGGAATGGTGTAAACACATAAAGAAATGTACTTGAGAAAGTGAAATGATATAATAGTTGATCAGTTAAAAACTAGGGTTGGTAGCAATTGTGATACCTCATTCTCACATGCCATTCACCTTTGAAAAGTGAGGAGATTTGACATTGTCCATAATAACCCATCACAAGAGGAAAAATAAGACATAACCTCTTTTGAAGCAAGAAAAATAAAATTCAATATCTAGTCAAGAAAAAAAAGTCAGATCAAAGAGTTCCTTATTCTGATATCTCCAGCAGAGCTTTCTTCAACATC